>VXAA01006341.1:477608-504435 GCA_013399115.1 Anseranas semipalmata
AAAAAGATGGAGAGAAACATGGTATCTGCTGGGCGAGAAGAAAAGTAGATTACTGGAGCCATTGATAAAGTGTATCATTATTGTCTCTGTCTCTGACTCAGGTCTGTTTTCATGTTTGCTGTCCACTACTACCCCTAAATCTCTTTCAGTGTGCCAGCTTTCACAGTCATACTGTCCTGGTTTTGGTTTATTTTTCCCCAGATGAATTAGCCTGTGCTTTTCTATTACTATTTTGTTATTTCCCAACCACGTTTCTCACCCTAACCCTAATCCTGCTGTTATTGTCAGTTGAATATATAGTACTCCCCAATTTAATTCTGCATGTTAATTTAGTTCGGCTGTTTTGCTCATCTTCTAATCATTGACTAAAATGCTAAATAAGAACAGACCTAATATTACATCTGCCACAAGAACTACCTGGAAAAGTTCCGATGACCATTCTTGATTTATGATCTATATAAAGTGTTTCTTTTAGTGTTACATTTTTGTTTCAATTACAAAAATTGGTGCAGCACAGATAGCTAGCACAGATGCTATCTAAATGCTTACATTAAAGATACACAAATATTATAACACTTCTGTTTCTGCCTCTTAAGAAAAGGAATACCTGCTTCTGGATAGTTAATTGAACTAGTAATTACTTTTGAACATGTGGGTTGGTTGTTTTCTGCTTGAAATAATTACCCAATGAAGCCTGTACCAGGGCTATCAGCAGGAAGCTAACAACTGGTGTACTGGTGAAAAGAGTTTAGAAAGCACTCCTATGCTTTTTTTTTTTTTTTTTTCTCCAGACTGAGGAACAGATGGATGTGTAATGCACACAAAAACTAAGTACTCTCAGCTCTCAACCAGCAGCTGCAGTGAAATGTACAAAAATCAGTAGTAGCTACTCTACAGTTGTAGGCTGCAAGGGGTTTGACTCATTGCTCTAAAACCAAAATCCTGAAGTGAATATAGGGTTTTTAATTTCTGTAACCTCAAATTGAAAGTTTATTTCTGAGCAATAGATCTATCACCATCATTAGTGTGCTTTATAGTTGTAAATCATGAGATAAATGATAACATGCTGCTTCATTAATTCCTTAAGGTTCATTTTATGGGCATCTGATAGGTTTTCTGTACTTGTTGTGCTATGCTCTCATATTTCTAAAATATCAATGTTTGTTGTTTATTTGTTCTTCTCAGTGGTTGTATGCACTATGATTAGAATGCTGTTTTTCCGTAACAATAGTTTAGCTTTCAAGTACAATCATATATGCTAATTTTTTCCCCCTATACATGCACTATTCCCTCATTCCCAATATAATTGACATTTCAGTCTCAGCACAGTAAGAACACAATCACAGTTGTAAATGCATTGTCAGATTGTGCTTTGGTTTGCCAAAACTGTTTCTATATTAATTTGGGGTCATTGACTGCTAATAATATGAAATGTCATGAATATGAACTAAATCAATGTGATTACCACAGTGGAAAAATTAATCACCTAGCTTGTCTTTATCATTTGACTACCAACAGGTAGGAATCTATAAACATAAAGTCAACTAAAAAGTACCTAGGTATGCTCTTGCATATTCATCCTTTTGATAATAATATCTTTGAAAAGAAGGCCCTAAGGGACACATTCAACTTTTGATGTAAAAAACTGAGAAGTGAAAAGAGATTAAGTAAATGAACATAATTTACAATCCTTTTTCTAACTTATAATAAATATTCATAATGTTAAGTCATAAAATACTTCAGTAAAGAGTCAAGGCATAAGTAGGGAAGGTATGAGGGAACAAACAAAAAGCAAGCCAGAAGGCTTTCATGCGGGTACTAGGGAGCCTTTTTTGTCTCCGTGATCACCTGCAGGAAAAAATTTAGATATGCATAAGAAGACATAATAAGCATTTAAGGGGATTATGTTTGGAAAACAAAGCCAAAAGCTTTGGTAGTGTTTGTGTTATAATTGCTGTTTAAAAAACAAACTAGGATAATATATTTGAATGTGCAACTGAATTGTAAAGCCAAGATAATAACACAGAAGTCAAATCAGTTGATGAATGATTCTGTATTAAAAAAAATAAAAAGAAAGGGGTTGTGAAAAATAAGTGCCGAACTCTCTAAAAGGCAATGGATACTGAATTCATTATAAGTGCATAAAGGTTCATAAATATTTTCTTGAATTTGTGTATGAAATGTTTCTGTATTCTCACATTCCTCAGTGCTCATTTTTGTAACTGGTTTTCATTACCAGAAAATGATCATTTTCTACCTTTCAGTGCAACCAGATCAAGATCCATGGGTACAGCCTGAAGCAGTTTCAAAGTCGCATGAGTGTCTAGCTATAGGAACATATGCTTAGGTATGAATGCTTTGATATTTCCTGGCAGAACTGCTATCATGTTTATTTACTATGGATCAAGGGATACACATAATTTGACATCCGAAGATTCAAATAACTGTAGAGCTCATATAATAAATCCAGTGCTATGTACAGAATTCTTTAGGAATACAAAATGTATGTGCCACACACAAAAAAAGTGGGAAAATGAAAGAAGTCAATATTACTATTAATATTTCATTAATATTATTGATTTGATAATATCCCATGAACAGAATGAACTGTTAATATTTTCAGAACTTAGTCACTGAAGAATTGTTGAAACGAGACAAATGTTCTTAAAAATCAAAGCAAACCAGAAAAATTAAATATATGACTTGCCATCTTCTTGTCCATATTTCCAAAGCAGAAGTTGAGCAGAATATGACCTCTCTTTTACAAAAAAGTTTGGGACAGACACCTGGGAATTGATTTGTTTTGGCATCTTAAGCACAATTTGGTAACTATGATTTAAAAATGCATATTTAATTTAATTTTTTATTATTTTTTTTGTGGCAAAGCATAAAATATTGTGTATATTTTTTGCAATAATGTAGTATTGCCAAATATATAACCTGTCTTAAATGATACTGATAGATTTGGTTATCAAAGAACTATGAACTATATGTACTATAAAATGCATACATTTTTCTTCTGATGATTATCTAGCACTAAAAAAAGAAAACCCCTTTTTTGAGGATTGTAATAGTATAGTTGAGTACTAGCAGAAAAAATAGGTATCCTCTATGTATGTTCAGGCAAGCTGTTTTATAGCCTAGATGTTTTCATAGTATGCCTGATACACCTTTTTTTTTTTTCTTTCCGTACAGTCAGTTCGAAGAATAGTTTGTAGAATTTCTTTGCAGATAAAGGCAGCAACAAAGGTTCCTGCTCTACGTTGGTCCTCTTATTGATGGAAAGATAATCATAAAAATACTTATTTCCTTCAATATTCACCTGGGAATCATTATAAATCTCCCTAAATTTAATGATATGAACTTGCTTAGATGATTTAATACTCATCTTTTTCCCTACAGTCTTTCTTTAATCTAAATACCAGAATACTACGAGCAGCACTCCCATTGGAAATAGTACATAACTGGTATACTTTCTCAAGAAAACTCCTTTCTTCTTCCCTTTGCTATCTTCTTACATCTTTTTATATCACCAAGTTCAGCACTGGATTTCAGAAGTTCTGTGTGTTACAGCTGCTTGTGCCATCACAACTAGGTGCCAATCTCTTCTCCCTGGTAACCAATGATAGGATGTGCAGGAACAACACAAAGGGGGTCTGTACCAGGGGAGGTTCAGACTGGATATTAGGAAAAATTTCTCTACCATAATGGTGGTCAAACACTGGAACAGGCTTTCTGGGGAGGATGAGGCTGATGCCCCATGCCTGTCAGTGTTCAAGAGTCATTTGGATNACTTTCTCGTCCCCACCCCTCCCCTCTCCTCTCCTCTCCTCTCCTCTCCTTTTCATTACAATCCAGTCCAGTCTAAACTACTGAGAACGGGAACTTATGGTAAATGTTATGGACATTTACAGCCCGTGGCAGAAAAATGACATTTGAGTGGGCAATGCTACTTCATACTCATGATTTATTGAGTGTATAGTCACAATTTTGAAAATGAATTTCCTTTACATTTACATTTCTTCCTTTACAAGCAAGAAATCTGTCTTTCATCCATGGGCTAGTATGGTTTCAAAAATAATCACTGTGTCCATTTCTAATTTTATTTTGCCTAAAATGTTTCCTCTGTTACTGCATCTTTTGATAGCCCATCTTTTTTATAACTGCTATAACTGATTCAAAGCTTCTACTGAGTACTAGTTTTACTGTCAGTCACCAATGTCACCAATGGCTATGAAAAGCTGACCATATTAATACCTGGATCAAATCCCAACTCTCTGAACATATGTTCATAGACCACCTTTGTTAGACATGGTATAACATGCAACGAATGAGTATAATAATCAATAGATTTCTTCCACGGACAATTCATGGCTGTAACTCGGCATAGTCTCATTACAAAGATCTGAAAACTAGGTGAGCCTTGGTGGAACAGGCTGAGAAAAGGAAAATAATTTTGAATATTCAAAATATTTTGAATTTTTTCACTGAAGCCTAATTCTCTGAATGTTTTTTAAGGGTTACATTTTCAAATATGCTCACATCCCATTTTTCAAAATCTCCTTTTAAAACCTCCATTCCCAGTGGGAAGACTCTGGACCTAGATAACTTTACAAGAACTAGGAATTTTACTTGCACTGTTGTAGTTAAGTTTATAGTTCTATAGAGTATTTGTAAGCTCCCCATGTACTGCTCATTGTATTTGCTCTGGATGTTTTTGATTCTCCTTTGCACAGACTGTGTTCTGGTAGGTACCAGCATAAACTAAGGAAAAGGACTGGAATGAGACAGAATTAGAGCAGTGTCCCCTTACTAAGGTAATAGTTTCTGCAGAGATCTGTTCAGGATAGGAATGCAGGAAACCAGGAGATGTTACTGAAAGTGAAGCTGAAGAGAAATAGAGGGGAAAAGCATTTGGGCTAGGAAGTGGAAGGAAAATATGAAGGGGCAATTTTGCCTAACACAGAGAAGGAATAAGTACTAAGTTCCAGCCTCTGCATAGCAAATTAATAAAAGGAAATACTAACCACCTCTACAGGCTTAGTCTTTGAGCAGCAGTGTGTATTCATGAAATCAAGCAACTGCATTAATGTAACAAATTAGGGATACCATTCTATGCATTCAGATACTTCATTAAGTAGAAATGAACTCACAGGAAGGTTCACCTCTGTTTGCACACCTCTCCCTTCATAAAGAGGATTGACAACTTTGCTCTGAAAGTCTAGATAATTTTCTGTAATCAACATCATTTGGATAGCTCTAGTTTAAATTTCTGCTCATATGGTAGTCTTATAACAATGGTAGGTATATCTGAAAAAAAAAAGGAAAGAGAAAAGGGAAAGAAAAGAAAGAATGAAAAGGAAGATATTTTAGTAATTTTATGGTGGTTTAATTAAAGAAGGAAGCCAAGATATTCCAAAAAAAGACTTTTATCAGAATGTACTTCTGTTGTTCTGGCGGTAGCTATAACACAAGCTGGACTACAAAGGCAAGAGATCCTGTGCAGTGATTTTCATTTAGAAAAGGAGGATTCTCCTCCTGTTACTTACCCATGCATCATAAATGTAAAATTACCTGGTACTATTTATATGATATTCATCAAAATTATTTCCATAGCTGTCTCTTCTCTATGTGGTGGGCCATATAAAAATAGATATAGGGCATAAAAAAAAAAAGATGTCATTGTTTTATATGTTATTAACATTGTTATTAAGATTGAATTTTCATGTCAATTTTACTAAATACTTCTACTTGAATAGGAAATGTCTCAGCAAATAATTGAAGTAAATTTCTAATGTTATACGCCTCCTTAACTATTCCAAACTGAAGTTAAAAAATAATAATAATTCATGAAAACAAGTAAGTAGAGGAATACAGCTCCTTTCTCCATTAAAACATTCTTCACCATGCACAGTTATGCCACAGAAATCTGTCCTGTCACACATTTTAATGTTTGGCTCCTCTATTGTCAAGGACATACGTATTTTGAAGACTACAAAAGTGGATCTCCAGGAAAGCCATTTCCCTGTGCTAATTTGGAATTTTTTATATTTTGATTTTTTACAGCATTTTTAGCATTTTTCTTTTTTTAATTCTTTTTTTTTTTTTTTTAATTTTAGGCAGTAAAATTCTGTTGGATCCGTATTAAAAAATGGTTGTTTATCAGTGAGTTATGAAGGATTACATGACAAGGTAAAGTAAGCTGGATATATGATCTATCATTTCTAAATATCTTAATTTTCTATTGCCTTTTTAGAAAAAGTACAGAATTTTATGACAGTTGTAATATTGTTTCTGATGGTAATTGGGCCCAATGAGCAGAGACTATCCAGATTTTCTCAATCAAAGTTTCATGGTTGCCTATATCAAATTCTTGTGAGATAACTACATGAAATTTACCGTATAATTACATGAATTATGGGTACAGAAGTAGCAAAGAAAATGGAAAAAATGGCAGTTTGCTGGCAATAATCCAAAACTAAAATAACAAGAAATGTTTTTCTGAACTTAACATATTATAGAAAAGTGAGTAAATACCATCACATTCAGGAAAATAGATAATAGGATCTTTCAACAATAAGTTTGCAGTTACATGTCTATAAAAAAAACTACATCTACTTTTCGAAATTATGCATA
Source organism: Anseranas semipalmata (assembly GCA_013399115.1). Lineage (NCBI taxonomy): Eukaryota > Metazoa > Chordata > Aves > Anseriformes > Anseranatidae > Anseranas > Anseranas semipalmata. The sequence continues at coordinate 484,245 of VXAA01006341.1, forward strand.
ACATAATGTATTTAGTCAAAGGAAGATTTCCATCTAAAACCAAGTAACTAATACTGCTCTGTTCATCTTTCTTAGTAGAAAGATTGTAACATGGTGTTTTGACTATCAACAACTTCAAAAATAGACTTAATTCATTATTGAGAAGCACATGAAAATTTTAAATAGTACTTCATAGAAAGGAAATTCTAAAATAAAGCTAGATTAGTATAATCTTTCTTGATATTTTCTAAAAAAGTATATTTCATAAAAGTAACAGTAGATACAGATATTATGTTTTCATAAATAGTTCATTTCATATAATAATAATAATAATATATTCTTTTATGTAATATCTCTATTGATCTTAATTCACTCTGATCTTCTTGTATGAAGGAACATTGAATTAGAATAAAAAACAGAGGGACTTACATTGTACTTCTTTTTACTCCCTTCAAACAAAACCAAAACAGAGCTCCCTTTCCTCGATCTGGTGTGACTGGCTCCAGCTAAATCATATAAGATCAGGTGATGCAGAGGTGTTGTAGACAGTGTGATTAATATTTAAATATATCGTTCAGTTATTCTGAAATCCCTTTTGAATTAGATAATTTGTAAAAGTAAAATTTGCTGGAAATTTTTAAATTCAGTTTGAAACCCTACTACATCTTCTATAAGGCTTGGGATTCAAATATATAACATATGGCTGATGTAGATATCATACTTCTGGTATTCATACTGAAGGCTTCTTCATTTAGTCCTTTCTTCAAAAAGATATTTCTTCTTCTTCATATGGTTTCCCAGAATAAGCAATTCAGTTTTGCTCAAGGTCTCTGTTGTTGGTCTTAAAGGTAAAATACTCTGGTTATTCTGGTAGCATGTTCTCCTGTATTCAGAGGTATGTAAGTTCACCATAATATTTCTAGAAGACTTTTAAAAGCCTACAAATCTCTGAATGAATACAGTATTACACAATTTATAGTTAGAAACTTTCTTTAAACCTTTTTACTAAGCAAGAATGTAATAGTTTCATAAATATGGCTATAGCAAGCATCATCAACTGTCTTCAAAAATTTACTGTTAACTTTTGAAATTAATTGAGGCACTTTTTGATTTTAAATGTTATGAACACTTTTAAAATGTATGCATTTCTTCTTCCTGCCTTTTTTTTTTTTTTTACAATCCTTTGCAGGCATTCAGCTTTCTGGAAGGTAGCCAAAAGTACATCATTGATATTAAAAAAAAAAAAAAAGTATTTTTAAAAGTAATAATGTCTGAAATAGTGCCTTCTTGCCCCAGAGACATTAATTAAAGAAAATGCTGCTGCAGCCATTCAGGACGAGAAATGATGCTTCCTTTATGTCTACAGTCTATGTCATTGTTGAGGAACCATAAACTATATGAAAAAACTCTAATAGTAGTAAAATTTGTATAAATATTCCATGTCCAGACATAAAGGATGATAGTTTCAAAAACGTTATACTTATACTTCAGTGAGGTGCAGTACAAATGAAAAGTTATTTAAGTGTTAAAATCAATTGGCTATATAATATCATGTTTTCTGTTGGGAATGATGTAGAAAAGATGACTGGAAGTTGTTTGTTACGGTGACAAAATGAGTTTTTACCTCTGGTTATTATCAGCCCATACATTCATCATTATATACTACTTCATTTTTTTATTATATTGATTTATTTTATAGCCCAACACAGTTTGTACTTGTATGAAATTCAGAAAACATTGATTTACTTAAATTATTCAATGCTTTAGTGTATGGCCATTATGTCATTTAACACTTTAGACAAATCAATACACTTTTAAAAATTGCTTTTCTTATTCAGAAGGTTTGCACATGTACTTTTCTGGAATCATTAGTTTGCTCTAAGGTGATGATATTTAATACATAATCTATTTTAAAGCTATTTTAAACAAAGTGATTATATATATAAAAATGCATAAATACAAGTAAAATGAATAATTTAAGTTTGTCTAAAGCATGCTGTGATGTAGAATATACCTTTAAACTTACAACAATATTATTCTTAAAACATATTATTGTAAGGGTAGATAAAGCATGTTGTTTACCTAGTAATCATTGCTGGCTGTTAAGAATGTTTCTCCCAGTACTTTAATGACTGCAAAGTTTGACTTTGACACAGAACAATCTTCAGTTATCTGTAAGAAGGTCTAGGGCAGGGATAAATCTTGAGCACTACTGGAGTTTTGTAGCTGGGTTGCAGATAAGAAATATATGATCAAATATGACTAGTGAAAATATCATCTACAGGTAGATAACTCCATTTTAAGAAGTCAGTGCCATGTTCTTAACGAAACGCACGGTCCTGAGACAATTGCTGTTGTACATGGTTGTACACTTTGGCCTTTATTATCTCTACACAATCACTTATAGTGCCTGAGCAAAAGTTGTTTTACAAAATGAAAAGTTTCTTGTTGATTAAAAGAGTCATTCCTTTACATCCAAAAGTAAAAAAATAAAACTAAAACCCAAAAAACAAAAAGCACATTTATGTGCAAAACAAAAGCAAATTTTTGCTTTTTACTAAATGTATGCTGTACAGCTTTGCTGTATAACAAAGAAGCTGTTGAACAAGCAGTCTGTACAGCAACCTTTATCTGCAAAAGATCTTTTTCACCCACTAAATAGAGCAATGACAGGATGAGGGTTAATCCTGAAAGGATTTGTTATTCAAATCTCAATGTATTGATAACACCAGTGTTAATATTTTACTAGAAAGTAAGTATCTCAGATCCATTCATTTTACTACAAAAGACATTATTCAAATCTGTTGGGGATACTTTTATCTCCTTCACTGCAAACATTGCCATGGAAAAAAAACAAAACTATATTTGTTTTCTTTATTGGTAATTTATTTCTTCCAATTAGAGCGCAGGCCTTCTATTTCTCTTGGCTGGATAGTACAAACTTCTTCTTCATGCTCATGTTGGACAGCTGATGAATTAGCAGATCTTTTTCCCTTGGCTTAAAGTTCCTTATTTCCATACATCAATTACAGGGAAAAAAAAATCTGCCTATCTGTTACCAGTTCTCCTTCATTTGTCTCACCCCTTTCCTTAACAATGTTAACTTACATAGACTCATGTTAACTGACATTAACACTCTGGAGCAACTTCTCTATTGTAAACAGCAGTATACAAGATTATTTCTAAAGCTTAAAACTGTATATACAATCCATATGCATAATTCATTTCCACAGAGGTTTAAAGTTCAAACTTGCTGTATTGCAAGTTTCCTTCTGATTTGCTCCAGGGTCTGTGGAACAGTTTCAGATATTGAAAATAAAAATATTCTGGAGATTGCAGTATGGATCAGTTTGTTCAATAATCTGTCCTACCTGAAACAGTATGGTAATTGAGAAACACCTTTAAGAATCTTAAAACACCCTGTTTTTAGAGGTCATGATGCATTTATATTTGAATAATTAAAACTACCTTCATTCTGAAGGAATTGACTAGGGATTTCCACAGTATCACGATTTTTTTTTTTCAGTATTTGCAATATTACTGATATTTTGTCAGAAGTAGAAATAGTTTTATTGGAAAGGCTGATGCTTGGAAATTATACTGTATTAAACTGTAATGCAGGATCACATCTATTAATCTAGTGAGGTGCTCTAGGAACTCTACTATTTAAAAGTATTAAAAGAAAAATGTGGTGATTCTTAGGCTTTTACTGGGCTACACTCAATATATATCTGCCTTCTGGCCATATGGGAGTTTTGTCTGGCCTGGAGGGACACAGAGAGGAAAGGCCAACTGAAAATTCCTGCTGCCTTCTTGCTGCACTGAAGGGTGCTTATAAAAAGACTTCAGAGTCAAGATACATCCCCCTCAGTAGAGGGGCCTCTTCCAAGGGATAGAATATACACAATACAAAGAAGACACACAACTTGAACAGAGGAAACTATACATCTATTTAATTTAAATTTAGTAAAATCCAGTGTAACAAAAATCTCACTGTGTGTTGTACAGTGTTCCAAAGAGACAAACAGATCATTTGGGGCTTTACTGGACATATCTTACAAATGAAAAAATAATATATAACCATATATTCAAACATCCAAAGATGCTCTTAGGGCATTTTTACTTTTTGTTATCTGAATGGTTGGTTTCTGTAGGACATTCTACGTGGGCAGTAATGACGGTCTTGAGTGATTAAAACAAACAAAGAAAAAAACACCACCAACATGTCATGGTGAACAAAAAGATGAAAATATGAGGAAGAAAGTTGGAAGTATCAGTCTGCACTATAACGGTGTTCCCTTATAAAATACAGATTTTACAGCAGGACAGGAACAGAGGTCTCATCTAATATATTTAGTAGAGGAATGGAATAATCATTTGGATTTCAAACACAGGGAAACATTGTACAAGGCAATTCAAACAAGGACATCTATTTTCTGTTTTTTGAAAATCTTTTCCTTATTACCTTAACATTATGGTGGGGTGAGCCACCAACAGTCTGGTTCATTCCATGTGTAGCAATCAGGACCTAGTGCACCTAATTAATAAACAGATGGCAATAGCCCTGTGGGTCCTTAAGTCAGTAAGGGCTTTTGTGCTCCACTGGTTATGTTACAATATCCTTTCTTAAAGGATGCATATGCCAAGACTGGAAAATGGCATGGCAGATGCTTCATCTTGGTTTCAGGATGGCAGGAAGCCAGCCAAGATCCCAAGGTAGTGCCCAGACAGTTATGGAATGAGCTTAACTTGTTACATCAGGAGGCAGAGTCTTCCCCAAGAGTGCTGAAGAGCACAGAACTGTTTCTGCAATTCAGAGAGCAGCAAGGATTGTAGTGGGGGTGAACTCTTTAGCTGGCACACTGTATGGCCAACATCCTAAATAAAGGCTTGGCACCCTACTCTACTGAGCCTGCTGGTGACCTTTCTGTTTTAGTTAGACTAATGGCATTCCTAGACACCTTTTTGGACAGCAATTGAAAAGCAACTTGAAAGTCCTGTCCAAAGAGGTGGGCACAACAATGAGACAAAAGTCATCCTGCAATGGTGAATATCTGAATAAGCATGTATTCAAGGCATGAACGCTGCCTGTAACTGTAGCAGAAAATAATATTCCTTCATTTTGCATTTTCAGTGACTTTTTTTGGCACACTCAGTGTACATGATTTCCATATTATTAGTAAATGATATTTTGTATAGAGCAGTAAGTGTAGATATTATGGTGTGCACAACAATGGAAAACTTTATCAGATGATGTAAAAATATCTAGCAGGCAAATGGTCACTAAATTATCTGTTTAGGTGACTTATATACTATTCTGATACTCAAGAAATTCAGGGATACCAGCAGTCATATTGCACACTGTAACAAAACCCCTCTTTCCTGATTTCTGTTTCCACCAAGAAGAAACATCTGCAAGTGGGATTAAACCATTATCATATCAGCATGAGTTCATTCTAAAGGAATGTAGCTATGTCAGTTGCTTTCTGTATGTTCAGAAGAGATCCAACTTGTAACAGCCAGTTGTTATAGGACATACATTTGCTCTATAATTGTGTCTGTTTTATTTGAATAGTCAATAACAACTGAGGTACAGCCAGGTTTCTGGCCAATAAGTGCAGGAACTCTTAAAGGAATGGCAACTAGCCACAAATATATGCAAATGCATCTGTAATTGTCTGACCTAGTATGATTCCTGAATGGACCAAAAGTTTTTGGGATTCCCAGTAGTGCAGGTGGAATGTGGATTTTCTCAGGCACATAGAAAAGGATTCTTGATTATTATTTACAGCCATTTGTTTATTGTTTTGCTATCAACAGATATATTTTATGTTTTACAATTACTTTTTATTAGATTTGTATTAGATTTTTTTTTTTCCAGCAGACAGAAATTAAACCAAAATGTAATTGATTTGGGTAACTACTTTCACTTGTGGCAAGCTGAGTTAGTTTGGATAGAGAAAGCTCTCAAAGAGAGTCTTGTCCCTTACTGTGTCTGCCATGATTTCACTGTTAGAGAACGGGCAGTAAATAAAGAAGCCTAGCAGAAAGGTCTTATTATTTTCTACCACATCACTATTTTAGTATCCTATTGCTAGGACTGAATAAGAATATGACCTGCAGACTGCTGAGTTCACTAGTTACAAATACTGTCTGCAGAGTCATGAATGACAAGTGTTGTTAATTCCATAGGTTCTAGAAACACAGAGAATGTGCCTAGACCTTTCTTTCATTATTCAAGGACAAGATTCCACGCTGTCATATTAAAGCATGAAAAATTCTGCCTTGGTTCTTAATCTTTCTGCTTTAATTGGAATTAATACTATTGACCAATTCTCTTTAAAAAATCTCATGCAAAATTACATACAAGTCAGCTTTAGAGATCTGAAAATTGCTTAATGTAGCATTTAGGCACAACTGACTTCAGAATAGTCCTGTAATTGCAGGGGAGGGTGAAGTCAGTCACTTCCCTGTACTAGAAGTAATGCTGTGCTTTTTTCTTTTATACTAATGCATTAAAATCAGAAAAGGAACTAACCTCACTGGTCTTTTCTCAGCAGTCCTTGGGGGTGTGTCTTACACTAATGTTTTAGCTGAGATCAGGAGTGCAGTAACGAAGCACACATTCCTACCATCCCACTTACTGTGCTTTGTTTCATATCAAGCAGCAGCCTCAGAGCATATCCACTGGATTCCTCTGGGAAGAAACTAAATTGGAGGACATGTCCCGGGAACACACCTAATGTGCTCTGACAGGTGATCCATCCACAGGACGAGGCTGGAATTAGTCTGAAGTGACTTAATTTGATTCCATTTTCACTATAATGATCTGACTTACGTTAACGTTTCCTCTCTGGTGTCATGGTTACAAGATATAATCTGCTGCTTCAGTATCCTTTTGGTATTCCTTTACCAAATACCAATGTGTGAAAGTGATGTCCTTCATCTACTGTCTTGTTTCAGATGGTATTCAATGATGACAAAAGCTTTAAAACCCCTTGACCAATTAGAAAAATCAAATCGGAGAGTCACCATCAGATTTCACAACTTTTCTTCCACTTATATACTTGCACTTATATACTTATACACTTATACTTCCACATATATCTTTCACTTCTTGTGGAGAACAGTATTCTTTACCTTCCCAAATTGCAGTGTTGCAGTTAGCCTTTTCTGCCTGCTCTTTAGAGTTACTGAACACATCAAATTCTATGGAAGTTGGCACATAAAATGCACTATCTCCTATATATTCTTTTCTACTTTACCCTCGGCTGCTTTTATTAACTACTTATTCTTTCACTTGGGGATTTTCTAAATCTTCCATTTTTATGTAGTACCAAACAATGTTCTCTGATCAAGCATTCACCAGAGGGCCTAAGATAAAACTATTGCAAAGACAAGGCGATGACACCTACTCAGAGAGACCCTGAAAGATGCCAAATAGCAGTGGTCCTGCTTGCTGCTGGCTCTCCTGTCTGACTAGGGAAGAACATGGGTTCTGCTGTAGCTGGGAGGAAGACAAGGAGACCAAAGGGGATTCTGCACCCTAGGAGCCAAAATATTCTGTCAGATCTCTGACTTTGGATGTGCGATACAGACCACTTCAGTGCTTAGCTTTAGGTACTTCAAAGCCAAATTAAATGATATTTCAAGTGCTTCAAGTGGAGGGGAAACTAACTCACTTTCTGGGTAAATGCCTCTAATATCAGCAGAAAAAATTAAAATAAAAAAGGCCTCTAGTACCACACACTTTTTGGTCATCCTGAGAGACTGAGGCAGGGCAAAAATGCTCTTGAGTGGTTATCTCAAGAAAAACAGCGATGCTACCAAACATTGTCCAGTAAGGCTAAACTGGAGGCGGGTGAGGATATTTACAGTATGCAGGCACCTGGGTTCTGTGTTTATGACAATTAAATGCATCATTGAATGCTATTACAGAAAACTTACAATAGATACACTTGATGTCATGTCTTCTAATGATTGCTTTAACTTATCAATGGGATAAATACATTATCTTCACAAAATTCCTACCATAGCCTGCCTGAGATCCTCTAGCCTAAAATGTACAATTCCTAATAGCATGGCAATCAAGTGGCTGAAAGAAGCTACTTATAGGCAGGTTCATTTTCCAAAATGGCAAACAACATACAGATAAAAGGTTTAAACCAGTAATTACCTAGATCTGTTCCTCCATTTTAACCATTTTAAAGCTCCCACTTACCTCCATCTCTGATAGAGCTGAATGCAACCTGTCACTGCAATGTACTTTTTTGATACTCTCTCCTCTTCTCTGTATGTGTCTTTCTTTCAGCAGGATGGCAAATCATTTTCCCTTGCACTTTGTCTCCAACCCAGCAGATTCAATACTAAATTTTAGTATTCCCTTTGATTCTCATACCTGCAGTATCCAGTACTGGGCTCCAGGCAGGAACTATTTTCAGATTAATTATTTGCCTATCGTTTCTTCAAAAGACATGATGCTCACAAAGATAGTATACTGTTCTTGGCAACATTTCATTTCCTGTGGGTTTCCTTGTTTTGTTTTGTTTTTTTTTCCTCCTCTGCTTAACACAATCCCTTATTATATATATAATAACTTGCCCCTAAGAGGGATAGAGAAATCCTTTGATATTAACCTTAAAATGTTTTGAGCACATTTTAGTTCTGTATTCTTGCATGGTGAATGTATATGATTCATTAATTTAATTTGTAAGGGGATTACTTCAGAGTAATCTCATTAGAGATGATCATATTACTAGATAGCCTTACATAAGACAATCTCATTAACTGTGCCTCAGGATGTCACTTCAGATACATTTCATACCCCAGCTGTAAATTTGTTACATGCTTCAAACCTTAAACTTGACAAGTGTTGTACTGTAAGATGTATGTTAAACACGTGTTTAGTATCTTTGGTTCTGTAGTTTGTATATAAAGACATTTCCAGTTAAATACAAAAAAAAAAAAAAAAAAGTAAGTATATGTTTTAAGTACTGTGTAACCATATACTGTAATTATGCTCTACCCTTCATGTGATTTATATCTTCAAATGATTTTAGATGTTGCTGCTCAGACTAAGTTTCTCATCCACTTTTTGTATTGCTGCAAGTACCTGATACAGATGCTGCACAGTTTTGAAGAAATTAATATAAAAAGCTGGGATTTCCAGTTTATTACTTAAGGTGAAATTGAAGCCTATTAAAACTAGGAATGGATGATTCCTATTGATTTTGGTAGGATTTAAAATTAGACTTTCTTGTTCCTTCTTGTTTTTCTTGTTTAACAAAGTTAAATTCAAAGAAAAGAAGTGACCCTCAGCTTAGTGTAGGAGGAACAGGTTTCTATTGCAAAACATGCTCTGAGGAAAGAACTGTGTTATGTATAACTGGTGAGCTCTTTCAGAAATGTGGCACTGCAAGGCAGGAAATGATTTATATGCAGTTATCATTAGGTTTTCCGTACATTGGGTTTTTAAATGCAAGAAGTCAACTGGCTATACCTTCTGGAAGAAAAAAGAGTAATGTTTACATTCAAGTTGATGGAAAAAGAAGATTGATATAGACATAGTGAAACATGAAGAATTCATCCAAGTTTCTTTGCTAATGACTTTTGTTGAGACCTTAAAAATATTTCCCCCTTCATTCAGTGAACCTGCCAGCAAACTAGAAAGTTAAACTGTTCTGTCAGTTCTTGGCGCTGACTGAATTAAGCACCAAGAAGTGGGAAGGACTGTCTTTCTACTTCACTGAACAGGATGGAGAAGATTTCTCAAATAGTTCTGATTCTGTTCCCTAATCTGTTGATCAAATAGGCTGGCTTCATTCCCTCCTCAAAGAGTTGTTCAGTCAAACCAAAAGGATGGTCCTTTTCCTCTTCCTCCAGCCCTCCTCTAATATACTCATCAACTATACTCCACAAACTAATATAGTCATCAAGGATGTGCTAGTTACTTTTGGCTAATTACCACACAATATCAATTTTCAGTATGACAATTTTAGATGATCACAGGTGGTTCATACTTGGCAATTTTTTTTTCAAGTTCTGCTTATGACCTGTCTGAAGGATGTGTCCAAGGCCCGGGGAAATGTTATGGAGAAGTGAGAGCCTTGCTTCCCTAGAGGAGGAGAGTGTAGGTATGAGAAATTACATATCTACCACTAGACTCTTCTGTAGGACACTGAAGTGAGATCAATGATTTTAGGCTGTTGTATTGAATGGTCTCATGCTGGCATTAGGCTAACTGTTCAAGTGACACTCAGTGAAGTGACCATGTTATAATGGTAACGTATAGCTCTGCTGTGTCTTTATCTCACGTAAGACTGCCACTATCACAAAGAATGGATAAAAGTGCTTGAAAGGCTGTTTTTGATGAAGAATGGCAGACTAAAGCACTATCCCAGCAAGACAGTGATTATGGTGAAAGACAGATGAAAGAGAAATGGCCTAATACTCTGTATAGAAAGCATGAAAAGCAGCTCATTAATTTAGTTTAAGGTTTACATAAGGCAGAGCAGCATTCCAAAGTAATGTTTTCTATCAGTTCTGGTTGGCTGGGAGACACTGCTCCATTCTAGAAGCTAGCTTATTTAATGTTATTTATGTTTGTTATTTTGTCAATTCTTGGCAGGGCTAAAGTAATGTAACACAGTAGAACTTGAAGCTAGGATGCTGGAGTTTATTCAAGCATCCCAGAGGAGTGTGAGGACAGGGCTGCAGAAACTACCATGGTAGAATATTTTAGCCACTTATGCTGGTACTTGAAATATGTAACACATAGTCCAGAAAGGGCAACTGGCTTAACTCATTTTATGATATCTTTAATGGATAAGAATTTGACTAAAGAATGATTCAACAGTAAGACTTTTCCTACCAAGCTATTTCAGACAGCTCTGGTGATGTTAGCGCCAGCAGCATCACACTGGGAGAAAGATGCAGGTGACAGAGGTGACTCTGAAACCATGCACACTTGTTTAGCTCCAAACAGAATCCTAAATCCACACCTTATATTAGATACTCCCAAAAAATCAGTGATAATTTAAGAAATGTATGCAATGTAGTAAGGTGCTGCTTAATATGTTAGTTGTGACTCTGTGGATTTACAGTGCAGTTTCATAACCTTGATGCAAGAATGGCAACAGAAACATCAAAGCTTTAATATATTACTTAGAGAAAAGACTTTAATATATTACTTAGCTATAGAAAGAGCTGGATGAAGGGATATTCAAACACAGGTTACTGACACCAGATGAACTCCACAAAAGCAACATTGTTGAAATTAACGCCTGTGTTCATCCCAGGAGTGTAGGACTACAACTTAAAATTGTAAAAGAATTTCCCTCTTTTTTTTTTTTTTCATTTGAATTAACTGATTTCCAGTTGTATGATGTTATCAGTAAGATACTAAAAAAATATGGTACACATTTCTTTTAACCAGTGACCACTGTGGATCTCTACAGCTGTCTGGATAGCAAGGTGGAGGCGAAGCGACACTTGCAGTCCCCAGTTTCACATAGAAATACTGTCTTTCACACAGTTATTGGGCAAGTGCATGCTCACATTTGAGAGGAGATTAGGAACTTTTGCTTCCTGATATGTAGTAATGCATCTTTGCTTGCTCTGTCATTCTCTCTTCTAATATATACTAGCTATAATAAATTTGTGGTATGAAGGATCAATGGGTTTTAATATACAATTCACTAAATTACACTCAGAATTTCATACTCAGTTCCAGCACACAGTACTGAAAGTTTATTTTGAAATATCTGAGAAAGTCTGAGAGTCAAGTTGAATGATACAGGAAATGAAAATTACATTAGTTTAGAGAAATAATTATGGTAAGTAGAGAGTTACATAAAATTCTTGAAATAAGGTTTACAAGAATAATACAATTAGGTTTTAATTATGATACTGTTAGTAACTGGTGTTATACCAAGAAGAATTAGGGTCAGGAAGCTAGGCTTACTGAGCTGGTCAGGGGTAGTGACTTTTAGCAATTTTTAGATGATGGTTAACTGGAAGAAAAGATGTCTCTTTTGAGCCAGTAGGATGAATGCAGGAAAAACCCTTAGGACTTATCAGAGGAGCTGTGCAGGCACACAGTGAGCTGTAAGCTGCTCCATGAAATGTAGCAAGGTTCTGTGGAGAAATAGCATCAACCCAGGGCATCCCAGGCACAAATAGCACCTTTTTGTTAACCTGTTTTTGGTCAACCCAGAAGAGCTGTTCCTTCTGGTATGGTACTGCCCTATGTGGTGAGCAAAATGTAGTAATGCTGGCCTTTTATATACTGATATAGCTTGTGATTCTTTCACCTAAAAGAACTGAAGTTCTGAAGTTCAGTCCTGTCATGCACCTTCACTGAGAATACACAGACAGACACAGACACAGACACAGACACAGACACAGACACAGACACAGAATGTTAGGGATTGGAAGGGACCTTGAAAGATCATCTAGTCCAATCCCCCTGCCTGAGCAGGAACACCTAGATCAGGTCACGCAGGAATGCATCCAGGCCGGTTTTGAATGTCTCCAGAAAAAGAGATTCCACAACCTCTTTGGGCAGCCTGTGCCAGTGCTCCGTCACCCTCACCATGAAGAAGTTTCTTCTCATATTTAAGTGGAACCTCCTATGTTCCAGCTTGCACCCATTGCCCCTTGTCTTATCATTGGATGTCACTGAGAAGAGCCTGGCTCCATCCTCCTGACACTCACCCTTTACATATTTGCAAACATTAATGATGTCACCCCTCAGTCTCCTCTTCTCCAAGCTAAAGAGACCCAGCTCCTTCAGCCTTTCCTCGTAAGGGAGATGCTCCACTCCATTAATCATGCTCTGCACTGGACTCTCTCAAGCAGCTCCGTGTCCCTGCCACCATGGCAAGCAGACCTTCCACCTGAGAACAGGCGGTCTCCCTGCTGCCCTCCCCCAGCAGCAGCAGGCTCAGGCACTCCCTGCAGCCAGAGGCCTGAACAGCCACGTCTCTGGGCAGGCCCTCCATCTGGGTCGCCACAGTCTTTTTAGAGTGAGCTCTCTGTCTAGTGGACACCATGGTAGGTTTGTTGTCTCGCAGACTGCTAAAACAACCTTACACATTTGGAAAATGCCAAACTTACACTATTTTTTTTTTTTTACTGGATTGTTACTTATATAAAATGGAATTTTCTAGTTCATTAAAGTAAAAATATGTCTAAATAAACACATACATTTATTCAGTTATTTTTTGGGACTCAGTAATGTTATTTTAAAAGCTTGGTGAAACTGTTTGCTTAAGGGTTCTGATGAGATAGTCTTTTGCTACACTTCCTATTTTTTAGCAAAGAGTTGTGCAGTAATTACAGTATATCAACATCTGAAGAACAGACTGGGAGCAATTGCAGTTTTCCCTGTGGACTTGATAAAAAATTGAGAATCACCATCCAAAAAACTGTATTACCTTTCTTTACATCTGCAGAATTTTCCTATCTATCCAAAATGTCAAAAGGAAATACCTTTGAATTTGTTTCTACTGCTTTTAATAATTTAAATCTCAGAAATATTTTTATAAATAAAACAAAAACTGAAGCAGGGTACTGAAACTTTAATGTTATAGTACAGTGGGCTCAGTCTAACATACTGTTTACACCGCTCTGCAGAAATTTTTATCTTACTGTGTTTCTTCTCAGGCAGTAGGGCAAACAAGGCAAAGAGGGAGTTTCTTCAGAAGCTAGTCTCCTGGCCAGTCTCATACTTCTTCCCTGGTTTTCCCCAGTTCACTTACACCCTTATGTTTATTGTCAGGAGACTATATGGCTTTGTTTTCCTCATCAGTTTTCATGGACTGGCATCCTATATATTTCTATTTTGCTACATGCTCAAACCTCATAGGTGCTTTTTTCCATAGTAACTAACAGTCTAGCATCTGTCCTCATATTTTCAAAAGTATAACCCTGATCACTCATTTAGCATTTAATTTCCTTTGTAGACACTACAGATCAAAAGCCATATTTCTGTTTTATACATCAGCATTGCCATCCTTTTTGTTCTCATGTATGTTTGTACCTGTCTGGATTGGCAAATTTTGGTTGTCTGAAATATCATGGCCTGCTTTATTTATTTATTTATTTCTCCTCCTTTCAATTCTGCATTCTCGTCTCCTGTCATGAGACTTCAAAATTATTCAACCCATTTTATGTATTCAGGATCAATTGCAATATTGGTTCTTTATGTTCTTACTTTAGTTCTTTTCTAATCAACTGAATTAGAAAAAGAAGGAATAGCCAGGTCTTGAGCTATTGTCACCAAATGCTTATCACAACCTTGGGTTTAACATTTTGGGAGACATGTAAATCAGCACTTTTCCACTGAGACCAGAGCTTGATCCTAGGTGCATAGATTAAAAAAAAAAAAAAGAAAGAAAAAAATAATACTATTACTATGAAGGTGCATCAGAACAAAGGATATTTGTGGACTTTTTTATGTTTATATACTCAGAAATAATCTAATGGATCTAAGTCTAATGGATTGATGTACCTAATGAGACTGTTTTATCTTTTGTGATCATATTATTCAAGTTTTTCTTAAGTATTTTGTGGAGTGGATAATGAAACTTCTAAGCTAAACATTCTTTCTGTGTTAATCCCCAAACTTCTCATTTACTCTTTGGTAATTTTGGTAAAAAATATATGACTTAACATGGACGTTTGTGTAAGTTACATAAAGACAAAAGCAACAAACCCCCAAATATTATCCACCTCAGTTACTGACAAACCCATGGGAGTATTGCCTTGTTAAATCTTTGTCCCTGAAGGAGTAATGATTGCATATGTCACTTGCAAATTATTTTTTATTTTTATTTTTAATTATTAATTTGTCAGCTATACCATATACTTCCAAGAGGAGATGGTAACAACAGAAACAAACTTTCAGGTCAAATTGCTGTAGTAAGAGATATGATGTTTTCATCTTTTTTTTGGTGTTACTAAATCTTTCAGGAAAAAAATCTCATCTGCACAGCATTGTCCTGAAGCAAGGAAGAGAAAGCTGTGTTGCAGATGGAATTCTTGCAAGAGAATCTAAAATGATGAAAAAATTCTGCAGATTGTCATCAGCTTATCTGTTCTACAACACAGAACTGCAGCTTTAGCTGAGATACACACCTGATAATGCTGTTGGTTTTGATCATAGACTTTATCCTTTCATATACCACATATTCTTTCTATGATCTTGGCCATTTGTATGGGTTTATCAGACTTCCAGCAGTGAAAGCGGTGCAATATTTGTACAGACAAGTATGTGCATTTTTGCCCATGCCACCATTTTCTGAACTTTACATCTTCCTACATATGCAGACACACAGGTGGTTTGTAAAGTAAAATCAATGTAGGAATGTATTCTCAACCATGTTTTCTTCTGTTGAAGTTGAACTGTTTCATTTCCATACTTGCAAAGGTTATATGGGGAAAAGAATCAAAATAATTTTGTAAATATTAAAACAAATTTAAGTGCTGCTTAATTAATTGACTTATTTTTTTTCAGAGACTTCTTAGATTTCTGTTTGCATTTACAGTTGCTAATATATTTTTGTTTAGTATATGTTACTAGGTAGCATATTAAGCATAGGTAAATTGTTTTATTTATCTAACATTTTATTTCTCTAAATCTGCAAATTCTTCATTTACATGGAAATGTTATAAAATGCAAAGTCCACCTCAGACAGAAAGGTGTGTGGGGAGGAATACTGTTTGTAAATAACTAAAAATCTAAAATTACCCTGATCTCATGACTCCTATATTTTCCTCTTTATAGTTTTCATTATTTTACTTTAATACTTCCCCAAATAGTGATTAAAATAGTGTTTTGGGATTTTTTAGTGGAGTAAAACTTACATCTCTTAGCAGTGGATCAATCTAAAAGAATCAATAAATGGGAGAAGTTACCTAGATAAATTTACACAGTATATTATTATTATTATTATTATTATTATTATGCTTTTCCCTGTAAATTTGGAGGAAGCAATTTTAAAGGAGTTAACTGCAATATTACACAAATATTACATTTGAGTTATGCTTCAACAGAATTATGTGGCAACTAGTGAATAGATTCTACTTTTGTAGTATATTTTGAAAAAAATTCAAAATGTTTTAGAAAGATGCATTGTGTTGGGGAAAGAAACTAATGTCAACTTTCTCTTCTTTAACAATCACTATAATGTATAAAGCTTGTCTTTCCATATTCTACTATAATTGCTGACTTAGGTGACAACACATTTTTAACTCACATTCCTATAGTATGGTTTTGAGTGTTTTAATATTTCTTCTTTTATAAGGAAAAGGAGGGTAGTTTATAACATAGCTGTGTTTTTCTTTTGATTTCTGATAATAACCTGCCATTTTTTTTCCCATTGAAAATTGTAAGGTTTGTTTAAAGCACTCTCAGTCACTCACAAAATAAACTTTCTTATGTACTGTATTTTTTTCCTTTGGGATACTTGCTGTCTGCAGATATTTTGAAAAATAGGTACTCCACTGGAATTATAGTAGAAGTGTTATTACTGAAATGCTTGATTGACAAGAATCATAGATAAATTCCTTTAGTGACAGCAATATTGTAGATATAAGCCACTGAAGGCACTTACATGTAAATATGATTTTCTTATAGTTCTATGCAGTAGTTAGGACTGACTGTAGTCTTTTAGGTACATTACGTTTATGAATACAGAAATGCTTGAATATTCCAAATTTTCCTAAATGATACAAACATGAACAAAAACATCACCCTGAAACCCATTCACCCTCACAAGAGAATTTTTAATTAACAGTCACATCTGTGCAAGAATACTGTATTTTGCAAAGTTAGCAGCAACTTAAACTGTATTATTAAATTTTGAAAAAGAACACAAACCTCAGTAGACCTGTTAAACAGTTGAAGAACTAGTGTGCAATGATACCTCTGGCCTCCTGAGTCTGGTTTGGAAATAGCTAAATTTTCCATAATGATGTCATTAAATATTTAATAGTATAATATTTTGAACACCTTTCCAACATAAATGACATTAAAATTTAATCTGTTTAAACTGTTAAAGGTTATCTTAGAAAATTCTATTAGAATATACTTGCAAAGCCAATTAAAGATGCCTTGATATTAAAAGGTGGCTTTTGTGAAGAAAATTAATGTAAAGAATAAAAAATGAAGATTAAAGTGAACAGTTAGATTCTTTCTGAAGTATTTCATAAGGTTATGGAATAAAATTCTGAAATGTATTTTATTTTGCAACATAGTACTATTGATCCTATGTAACTCTAATCAGAGTCTATCTGCAATCTGAGGTCTCTCTATTAAATCATAGTAAAAGCTGTACATATTTATCAAGGTATGAAGAAATATTACCATCTTAAGATAAAGCAAAAATTCATTTTATAGAAAAAAAAATCGAAAATATTAAATAAAAATGTAATTATTAAATTAAATTAAATTAAATTAAATTAAAATATCTAGGAAAATACTTTTTCTTATATGATGTCCATAAATGATTTGCTTGTGCTGCTCACAACAACAGATATTGGGATTCTGTGACTACAGCTTTGATTTAGTCTACATTTTTTTTAATACCTGCTATATTTGCTACTCCGTTAAGGTCCTATAGGCAGTGGGCTATGAGAACACACAGGAGGTGTTATTGGAGTAATAATTCCTTCACTGTTAGCCTGGCGGGCAAAAAGCAGCTCTGCCTACTATCTGCCTCTACTGCATTGACATCTGATTGTGATCATCATCATCTCCATATAGTTGTATAGTATTTCACAGAACGGAGAGAAAACAATTAGAAATTACATATCAGCTCTAAGGAAGAATCATAACCATTCAATAACAAGAAACCAAAGGCAGCATTTCTACTTAGCATAGGCAACTTTCTTTAGGATTTTAAAGACCTGCATCACTTTGCAAATGCAACCTTCATTCTGAACTCAAACACATTATGTTTCATTTTAAGTAAAAAGTGGGTATGTTATAAAAGAACCCCTTCTTTTAGAGTTTCTCTCAGTGAATGAGAAATAGAAATGCCAGAGATTTGGCTATGTTTTGTTTCTTATTTGAAATCTGGTAGTATGTATTACCAGCTTGACTTTTAAGTGGATAGTGGTCAATTAAGATAGCAACAACAGCAAAACTTTATGAGATTTCTGTTCAGTAAGATTTGCAGACTTTGGCTCTCATTCTTCGAATATTTCTGTATGAGTTCAATCTAATAATTTTGTTGACTGTAGTGGGGTTGTTCACGCATACAACTGGCAGAACTGGGTTTTATTATTAAATCTGTAATGTAGTAGCACAGGATTCATGATGTTAGCTGTTGTATAATACAGCAAATGTTATAGTCATCAGAGAGAGATCAAAACACTGTTTACTACATTCATATGTGTTTTAAAGGTAAACAGAAACAAAATGTGAAAGAATCAAAGACCATGTGTCACACTTACTGTGGTACCAAATTACTCATTTTTTGAAGTTCAGATAAAAAAAATCCATGTAACTGTGAAATCAGTTATGACTTTGAGTTGTCTTTAACAGCTTTTCTCAAGGGGAGCATTGAGAGAAAAAATGTTGCAAGAGTTCCTTCTACTAAAAAAACATACAGTACAGTTTAAATCCATTCACTGTTGCTCCTTGTGTAGAAATAAGTGGTCACAAGTTTAGAATGGATGCCAGAGACTACGATGAATGGTATAGCTGTTGGGTGAATACATTGGATTTACAATTGCTTAGTAGGTGGAGACATGCAAAAAAGCACTGAAGGAATCTGTTCATGTATGGTTCATGCTCATGAAGATTAAGGTAATCTTCACTGAGAAAATGAAGCCTCTGAACAGTTTTGATTTTGACTAAACCAATATCATGTTTTCCTTTCAGACACTTTAATGTGATGAAATGATAAATAATTCCCTGGAAATTTTGAACTGTAACACATTGATCACTGGCAGAATGTCTTGTAGAATTTGTAAGGTGCAGGAGAAATTTCACTGATTGCAAATGGTAAAGTGATAAAACCTTGCCTACCACTGATATAATGTCTTCCTGTGAGCTCTTTCCTTTTGCCCTGAGTTTTGTTTTTGCTAAGAATGTAGGTCCTTTCCTGTGGAAAGCATTCCCTTTGCATAGGAAATCAACAGTTCCCTATGGATCATTTTGTCTGTTCCACACTTCTTAAGCAGAATATAGAAAGAAGCAGAAGTGTTTTAAGAGATTTTGACTATGAACAGTCTCCAGATTCTTGGAAGAGGATCATTTCCATACCAAATCAGCTCCTATGTCCATCTTCAATATCGTAAAGCTTCTTTAGTTATTTATTTTCTGATTGACAATAACCTTTCTGCAGTGCTTCTCTACTCAAGCCATTTTCCCATTTCTTAATTGGTAGTTTCCCTTCTCTACTCTCTCTTCTCCATGATGCATTGTATTATCCACTTTAGACTTTTAAGAAATATATATGTTTAAGACAAAACTTGAGGGGTAATAGTGCAGTTTCAGTAGAGTTCAAACAGCAGTACTGTCAAAATTCAGGCTTTTAATTGATTCCAATATTATTTAAAGATTCCCACTTGGAGTGATAATATGAAGAATCTAGTGTGTTCACCCTAAAGTCCTATTTTAATCATAATTGAAGCAGTCATTTACTGTGTTAGGGCCTGATTCTTCCAAAGTTATTGATCGTAGTAAGCACTGCTTCAAGCATGAGAGCTTGCCTCTAGCTGTAATTTCTTTAGCAGCAAGACCAGTTGTTCTCCGGATACCCAGTCCCCTGAGCTGGTGGAAGGGGATGGGGAGCAGAATGTGGCCCTCGTAATCCACGAGGAAATGGTTGGCGACCTGCTACAGCACTTGGATGTATGCAAGTCGATGGGGCCCGATGGGATCCACCCAAGGGTACTGAGAGAACTGGCTGAGGAACTGGCCAAGCCGCTTTCCATCATTTATCAGCAGTCCTGGCTCTCAGGGGAGGTTCCAGATGACTGGCGGCTAGCAAATGTGACGCCCATCTACAAGAAGGGCCAGAGGGAGGACCCGGGGAACTATAGGCCTGTTAGTTTGACCTCAGTGCCAGGGAAGCTCATGGAGCAGATTATCTTGAGTGTCATCACATGGCACTTGCGGGACAACCAGGCGATCGGGCCCAGTCAGCATGGGTTTATGAAAGGCAGGTCCTGCTTGGCGAACCTGATCTCCTTCTATGAC
>VXAA01006341.1:505491-518863 GCA_013399115.1 Anseranas semipalmata
AAGTGAAGAATTTCTTCCTAATGTCTAATCTAAATCTATCCTCTTTTAGTTACAACCATTGCCCCTTGTCCTATCATTATCTACCAGAGTAAAGAGTCCCTCTCCATCCTTTTTATAAATATATATGTTTTTATAAAATTCTTCCTGATTTTCTTTCAGAAATATTTTAATCTGTATGTGCTATCACCATCTTAACATTTAACATTTTACATATATTTCATGTAAATCATTTTCTATAATCCATTCTGGCCTTTCTAATCCTTCTGATTTTTCTTTTTTCTTTTTTCTTTTTATTCCCCCCCCCCTTTTTTTTTTGTAACAAAAGGCTTATATTGTCATAAGTTAACATTTACCTTAAACTGAACTCTAAGTAAAAAACCAAACTCTTCTTTATTAAGTAAACTTCTTCATATTTTTAACGTGTGGTATCAATAATGTATTAAATAACATGTCATATTTTAGTCCACAAGAAACATAATGAGTTTCATACTGGGGATCAGCATGAGTCTCACCTAAGGGAAACTTGATTATTTGAACAAGACAGAAGACCTACTGATTTAATGTTCAGGACTCCAACAATTTCTCTACAGCATGATATTGAAGCATTGTTTGAAGCTCAACATTAAACTGAACAGTAATCTTAGAATTAACCAGCAGGCACAGGAAAAATAATGCGGGATCTTAATTACCTCATCAGTTATGTAAGTAGAGTGCTTATACACTTTAGCAGAAGTTATATATGTAGAAATAGTCAGAGAGCGTGGGGTTTTAATTTTGATATTTCATTGTATGGCTAGCTTTAAAGTTGAACTAAGCTTTCGCAAGAAAAGGAGCTTTGACTTAATACCCATGAGTAGGAGAAAATATTTGCAACATTTTGCAAGGATTTGCCAACTTCACAAAGAACTAAAATATTTTAAAGCACAGTTTAGCTTTTGTTATATTTTATTTTCTGTAATGTATAAAGCAGAACATTCCTTCACTTCCTATAGAGCAGCAGAATGTATGTGATCAAATACACATTTCTTACTCTTAGAAGTACTTCCTAGAATTTTCCGTTATTACTCTTTTTCATAGGTATTGTTACAGCTACTATTGTACAGCTGTAAAACAGACATGGGACTAACCAAATTCCAAATAGCAACATTCAGGGGCCTTTAAGAACGGTTGTGGAAGGTGATGATACCTTCTCTCCTATTTCTTTTCAGTCCTGAGAAGAGAATGATGAGAGAGAGGAGAATAGGGGTTGCAGCTTTAATAACTGTTAAATGTAGGTAACTTTATCATGTCACATTGTGGGGTTACTAGAACAAGGCTGTAGTTAATTTGGCTTTTGAATAGTACTTGACTGACAGATTGTGCCCACATTCTTTTTGTTCTCTGTTCTTGCATCTTGGAGAAGGTGAGTACTCAAATGTAAATAAAGATACTGCTTTCTTCTTTCAGCCAAGTCAGCCTCAACAATTTACTCTTTATGAATAGAACTTTACATATGCATGCATATTTTCATAAATCATTAACACATGCTGTTTTTAATAACTGCTTCTTCACACCACATAACTTGGTTCACTGAGTCTAGTATAATGGAACCACATTGGCCACATCGCTTCTTTAAAGAATAGAATGATACACACCATCAATCTCAAGACTTCTTCCTCTCCTCTTCTCTTGTTGGAATTCAGTGCCCACTGAGCTTCTGTATAAAAATGATTCAGACCTATTTCATAGATCTAGGCACTATCGTTAGCATTACAGGCAGTAAATTACAGGGTTTGCTATCAGATTGACTAATGGATGTTCTGCTAAACCATCTGGCATGCTTCCGTTAAAAAGGAGCTGCTTTTTTTTTCAGATGGAAAAGCCTTTCAAAAAAGTCTATCCATCATAGCTGAGCTCACTGCATCTTGAGTTCCTAACTATTGTATACTTATTCTTTTCACATTTTTGATATTTATTACTGTTCCTAGACCCAGTAACTCTGTATTTTATATCTTTTGAACACACTTCTTTGTATATGCTCCCAAAGACTGAAATTTTTGAGTAAAGGAGAGGGCATTAGGGAATAAAAGTAACTTTTAAAATGTATTTTATTCTCCTTTAAGGAATTTTTGATATAGCTATACAATTTCATGTGGACAGCTATCACAGAACATGACTTATGCACTTGTTTTCTTTTCCTCTGTCAGTGATCAGTTTGCAAAAGCTCAGTCAGTGTGGCTTTAAAATCCAAGTACTGTGATGCGCTACAAGCACATCAACCATGAGCACAGTGTTTTGCACAAACTTGTGTTCATTTTTTAAACATTTCTAGCACTCCCTATTCTTATAAGTATATCCCTTAATATTTTTTCCTTCTTTTAGCCTTCCTTAAAAGTAGCAAAGCTCATTTTTCTAATTATATATGTAATACGAGGCAACCTCCAATATTATCTGAAAAAATCCATGCTAAATATAAAATACATCTATCTTCGTGCATGTTTCATAAAAGCTTAGTTTGACAACTCAGTAACAGTTTGAAAAAAGACAAAAAATGTTTCAGGTCAGAACACACGCAAGTCTAGGGAAGGAGATAAAGAATTTGTTTCATCTAAACTGCATCTGCAAGCATGGGCTTTCAATAAGAGCTTCTAACCCTGAGACACATAGCTGTTGGTGCTTTGGTTGCTTTGGAGATACAGAGGGACAAAAATCTAAAAGAGGAAACAACCTAACTAAGATTTAAACAGGCAAGAGGGGCTAAGGGACATTGCATCTACATGATAGAACTGCCTAAAGCTTGGACTGCAATTTACTAGATTAGTATTTATTAATGAATATGGCTCTGCCATACATTGTAAATGTGCTAGTTGTATTGTATTACAAAATATATTCTTTCTCAGCCTAGATAATACCTGTCAGAGCAGCAAAAGACCGTCTGTCAATGTATTTTGGAGTTCATTCATACAAGCACAGATCTTTGACTAAAACTGCTATGAAATTATGTTCAGATGATTGTTAGAATAAAGAGTTATATCAGCCAGAAACTCCTGTGTTATCTTTATGTTTGAATAGTGGTGCCATTTGGATTTCCTGTTAGGATTACTTAGGAACAGAAGTTGCTGGAAAAGGTTAGCAAAGGCATTTCACATCTGTATATGAGCTGTGTGTTAGCTGCAAAGGCAATGCAGCTAGAGATGCACAAGAAATCTTCAAAACCCAGTTTTATATTGCTTAGATCTACCAAACTCTTATGGTTCATGCCCATTCAGAAATCCTGCAAGGAGCTTGTCAAGGATGAGGTACACAGTAGCAAGTTCACAGGAGAGGTATCTCCAAAAATGAGCATTACTACATTAGGAAGCTTTAGAAAACTTTGGTATGGTATAAAATATGTAATTCTAAACACACAGATTAATTCTTCACAGTAAGTATTTTATTTTAAGTATATTCTACTGGCTGAAAAACTTTTTGTACTGCTATGCTACTACACCGTAACAACAATAAAGCATGAAATTATCAGTGATTGTACACAGTGGGTGATGGCACAAATTAAATATTAACTACAGAATTGAGAAATACTTTTTTTTTTTTCCATTTTGAGTATATAAAATATAGGTGAGACTGCTGTAAGAAGGAAATACAAAGACGAGTTGATATTTCTCAGCACAATACCCACTGTCTGCTCCTTGTGTTATAGTACAGAATTGTTATAAGACTATATTTCTAGTAGAACACATATTTTCATGAGAACTCTTGCACTAGGCAAGTAACATTCATTATTTTGGCAATGCCAAAACTGCCTAATTCTTAAAAGCTTTTTGAATCATCTCCTCTGTGCTATAGTATTCAGTACTTCTATCTCTACACATGGTACTTAAACATTATATGAAATGTGTTAATAGAAGGCAGAGGTTTTTAACAAAATTAGAACTCACACTTCCTAATACATATATTCTAAACAATATATAATTTAATGCTACAAAGGGAGGAAAAAATATGCTTTTAGCATAGAATGAAAAGTTTTGCTTTCCATTACTGCTTCACATTACAGTATTTCCTTAGTCACAGAATACATGGGCCTTAAAATAAATTAGATTTCAAATTTGACACTTTCACTGTATCCTTGTATCCATGTGTTACTGTGGTGGTTGTTACCAGCTTGATCTTTTCTTTTCTTTTCTTTTCTTTTCTTTTCTTTTTTTCTCTTCTCTTCTCTTCTCTTCTCTTCTCTTCTCTTCTCTTCTCTTCTCTTCTCTTCTCTTCTCTCTTCTCTTCTGGGAACATAGCATAAAAAAGTAGTAACAGTGACTGGGTCAGGTGGAAAAAGGGAGAAATTCCAGCTGTGAACAGTTACATTTACTTGGAAAGAAAAGTTTCAAAATAATGAAAGGTGCAAACAAGACACAGTAGAGAGCTGGAAGCCGGAAGTTTATGCAGCATCCTTGCTGAGAGAATGGAGCAGGGAGACAGGTCTCAGTTATGATGGCAAGAAAACTCCATAAGAACTAGAGAGATTCTGGGGAGTTTTCTGAAACTCAGGAAGTCAACAAATTAACCAAAAGCAGGCCTTGAAAAACAGGACTTCCCTGGAAGAATACAATAAGCAGAGAGACATCAATTTAAACTCTTTTTTTCTTTTCTTCTTTTTTTTCTTCTTTTTTTTTTTTCCACTGTTCTATCTTATCAAGTTCTTTCAAATTAGCCTTTGAAATATATGTAGTATTCTAGGTTATGTTTGCATATCAACTGATATCTTCAGGTGTAAAATCCTCTGAGTTTTCTTAAAAATATTTACTACAGAGAAAAGTTCTCACAGCTCTGACTGTCCCCTGGGACAACTAACCTTTCATTAGCATAAAGAATTAATGTTTACGTTGATGTTGATGATGTTGTATCTTGTCTCATTTGCAAACCAGTAATGAGAAGCAGGCACATTTCCCATGTTTGCTTGAAGTAAGGTTACCATTAATGTTTATTTAAAAGTAAAGTTCAATATAGAGAAAATTTTCACACTAAGAACTGACTGTTGCCTTAATAGTTATGAAATGATATTGTACTTTAAACAGATTCACAGTTTAATAATATTTGAATAATTCTCAAAAAAATATCTTCAAATACCTGGAAAGACAATATAGTAATTGCAATCATCACTAGATCAAGAAGAAAAGGTCAAAACTGCTTCTTGGATAAGTTAGGAATAATGATCTTGGAGGGAGGTGTTTGTATTTGAATGAATCACAAGAGACCATCGTACAAAGCTATAACTGTACTAAAAGACCAAAAACAACAGTGCCTCCCCCTGCTATAGTTTCTAGCCTAAAATTATCTCCTTTAAATAGAACCTGACATACAGGACATTTTGAATATATACCAGACCTCAACCTTATCTTGTGCATTAGGCAAGCGTGTACAGTTTCTCAGCAGGGTACAAAGAAAGAGGGAAAAATAAATCTCTTCAAAATAAATCTTGATGTAAGCAGATCAAGGGTAGTTTTCTTCTTTCTTTCTTTCTTTCTTTCTTTCTTTCTTTCTTTCTTTCTTTCTTTCTTTCTTTCTTTCTTTCTTTCTTTCTCTTTCTTCCTTTCTTTCTCTCTTTCTTTCTCTTTCTTTCTCTCTTTTTCTCTCTCTCTCTTTCTTTCTTTCTCATTCTCTCTTTCTTTCTCTCGTTCTCTCTCTCTTTTTTCCTTTCTTTCTTTCTTTTGGGGGGTGGGGCTTAGGTCTGGCTAACTATTTGCTATTTTGTAGTTTGTAAATTTACATTATTTTTACTGCTTTTTCCTTACTGGTATCTTTTGCACGTAGAAAATTGTCAGGGTAAATGATTGAGAGAACTTCCTCTTTGGTTTGGCATTCTTAAAGTTGAATGTGGGAACACTTCCCAGACAGTATACCTATATATTATCCTGAGGATGTCTAAAAGACAGCAAGATAACACTCAGATTAGAGACAAAGGCAAATGCAAGGCCATACCAATAAGAAGGAGTATGTGAGAAAGTACTTTTTTTGCCAGCTTTAGCCAGGAAAGATTCTTAACATAAAGAAAAGTGCAAAGAACACAAATACTAAAGGAATCTGAAAAAAGAAGTTGTAGGTCCATTTTAGGCTTTTAAAATAATCCAGTGGCTGTAATTGTGAGAGTAAGAGCTAAATTAGAAAGCAGCAGTTTACATTTAATGCACAATTCTGGTCTCTTTTTCCCTGTTTTCCTTTATACATAAAATGTCTCTTCATTTTTATATATGTATGTCTTTGTATGTATGTGCATTTAGTGAGGAACATTAATGTATGTTATTCCAAACAAAAAGGCAAAATGTGTATTTTGCAAGTACATAGTAGTATGGCAATCCTCTTGCAGGATTTTCCCCTCCAAGAAATGAATTCCCTAGTGGCAACAGATTGTGGAAAGATGATGGAATAGTTCAAGATCTTTATTTTCTTCTCCCCAGAGCACATTTTTTACTCACATTCTGTTTCTCTTGAAATACTCTACTCCTTTAACAAAACGTAAAATGCACAGTATCCTTTAGAAAAAAGTCATAGAATCATAGAATGGCTTAGGTTGGAACGGACCTTATAGATCACCTAATTCTAACCCCCCTGCCATGGGCAGGAATACCACCCACTAGACCAAGCTGCCCAGGGCCTCATCCAACCTGGTCTTGAACACTCCAGGGATGGGGCATCTGCAGCTTCTCTGGGCAACCTGTTCCAGTGCCTCACCACTCTCGGAGTAAAGAATTTCCTCCTAACATCTAATCTAAAGCTCTCCTCTTTTAGCTTAAAACCATTCCCCCTTGTCCTATCACTATCTGCCCATATAAAAAGTTGCTCACCATCTTTTTTGTAAATCCCCTCTAACTAGTGAAAGGCTGCAAGGTCTCCCTGGAGCCTTCTCTTCTCCGGGCTGAACATCCCCAGCTCTCTCAGCCTTTCTTCACAGCAGAGGTGCTCCAGCCCTCTGATCATCTTCATGGCTCTCCTCTGAACCTGCTCTAACAGGTCCACATCCTTCTTATGCTGTGGGCCCCAGACCTGGATGCAATACTCCAGGTGGGGCCTCACAGGGCAGAGCAGAGGGGGACAATCACCTCCCTTGACCTGCTGGCCACACTTCATTTGATGCAGCCCAGGATGCAGTTGGCTTTCTGGGCTGCAAGCGCACATTACCAGCTCACGTTGAGCTTCTCATCAACCAACACCTCCAGGTCCTTCTCCTCAGAGCTGTTCTCAATCCACTTTCTACCCACTCCTGAATCAAGGTTTCACATCTTACATTTGGCTGTTACTTTTAAAAAGTTTCAGTTGGAAGAAGTTTTTATGATCATGATAACCAAAATTTTGACACCATTGTTAACTTTGGGCCAAGAACGTTATGTGTGAAATTGAGCACTAATTATGGTAGGCATAGTAACCGCTTCTAATTAGCAGTTACAACTGAGAAAAAAAATCTGGGACTTACCTAAACACTTACAGTAAAAAAACACTGTTATTACACCCATTTAAGAATTTTTCTCTTTTATTTGTTTATAGCTAGGATCATACTATACTTAAGAACTAGCTTTCTTCATCATGGAGAAAGACATTATTTCTAATTTAATGCAAAATAAACCAATTTCTGCTTTTCAGATTGTTCTTTCCCTTAGTTGTTGAGGGCACAAAGGTACAACAATATTAGATCAACTAAGATTTTTTCTCATGAATGCTGTGTCTGTATGAAATTTGGTCAATTTTCTTGAGGAGGGTCACACTATACACTTGATGGTAAGGTTTATAAAAAGATTTAATTTATAAAAAGATTATTTAATTTAATTTATTTATTTATTTATTTATTTGTGTGTGTGTGTGTGTGTGTGTGTTTATAATGGTATCCAGGGTTACATGTCTGTTTCTGGAGTGCATCTTTGGCATGTCCTGACTCTACATTAATGCCTCTTGGCATTGCTTGTTCACTTCATCTATTGTCCTACATGCCTACTTAGCCATGTTAAGAGTCCTTAAATAGGAAAAAAAAATTATAGTGTAAATATCCGTAAGATTTGTAGTTTCAAGCTTTATCTAGTAATGCTTCTCAAGGACAGTATACAATGCTCCCTTCTGTGTCTTAAAAGCATGGGTTTTGGAGAACTGTGATTTTCAAAGTAGACACTCTTCTTTCTTTCCCTCTGAAAGTTTGAGCAGTTAGGCTGGTCTGAGAACAACCACAACATCCTACAAGCACTGAACTCAGGACAAAATTGTAGCTAAAGATACTTATTGAAAACAAAACAAAACAAAACAAGAAACTAGGAGGAACTATGTGGGTGCCATCCTCTCTTCTTGACATAAAAATCTGGTTAGAGAATTTGACCTGGTAGAAGATGACTTAGATTGACTGTTTTTCTCAAATTTTGACAATGCAGACTAGCAGGTAGCATCTCTCCAGCTGCAATGCCTTCAGGTACTTGGCAGTGGGGACCCTAGCTGACCTGCCTTGGTCTAGCAGAGGGCCTCTTGGCCTCATTGAACAAGTCCCAGCTTTTGATCCTTCTAATAAATATGTTTCAGTGTTATATTGAATGTTTATTTGATGAAAAATTGCATGAACTAACTTGGAGGAGAAATCCAAATCCACATCTTTCCTTCTCCCACATAAGTGCCCTTCTCACTGAGCTAGAAAGTTAGGGTCTGATGAATCTTAAATTATTTCTGCAAAGTGGCAAAGTTTTGAGAGGAAAATTGCTTGAGGCCTAATCATTAGGTACTCTCCTAAGAAAGAGTGTTTCTCCTAAGAAAGTGTGACAGAGTGTTTTTTAACATCCTAACACAGAAGAGGACACTGAAGTAAATGTGAGAGTGGCCTAGCGCCAGATTGTTCCACAAAAGGGTAAGTTTCTCTACCATCCCTCAAAATCTTTAAAAGAAACAGCGACTTCCTGCATTCTTGTGGAAGGAAAGGATTTACATCAAGACCCATAAAGCTGTTCTGAGCTAATCTAACAACTCCTTATAAGGTCTTGCAATGCAATAATTACAGCCATAAGAAAGAGAAATTGAAAGCCTTCTCTACCTAATACCTGTTCAAGTTTCCAGATAAGATAGCTTAGATTTTTAATGTGTCGGCTGTTGTGAATATGGATTGCATTGTGAAACCTCAGAGTTCTCTGCAGGAGTGATCGAGAACACTTGGAAACCTAACCAGGTTGTAGAGATTCCTTTTTGGAAAATGGATGCCTAGGAGTCAGCTGATGCAGTGTTGAATTTCACATTGACAGGTGGATAATTTGAAAATGTTGCTAGACATTAATCTCAGATTACTTCTTCTTGCAAAATCAGGTTCTTCAGTTCCTTTGAAGTATTTCCACCAACTGTACGCACACATATACGCGCGCGCACACACACACAAAAAAAACAACTAGTAGAAGAAAACATGCAAGGTTTTGGTATATGACTAGATATATTTAATGTTTCGGTTTTTTTATGTCTAAGTAAGCTGTCTAAACCTGGAACCCACAAACTAAAGGCACTTGAAATCACACACATGAACTCTAAAGCACAGAGCACTCTTAAGTACAATAAATTTGAAAAAGTAGCAATATATTTGCAAATTTGTTTGAGCTACAAATTGTCAATGAAATTGCTTATCTCCCCCATATCTGTCTACAGATATTGAAAACACACTTCAAGATATACATCCAACAGCAAAGAGCATACAGAATAACAATTAGAATTATTAGTGATATCTCAGTTTGCCTCTTTATTTCAAAGTCTACACAAAACTCTGGCTCTGGAGTAGTGCTTGAGTGAAGAACGAGGTAATACATAATTGCAATGATGAGAAAATATTTTATATTGCCATAGAACAACACCTCTTTATCCTATGAAATGTATCACAAAAAGTCACCATACAGCTGTTATCTTTCTATAACTTTTAATCATAGAATCATAGAATCATAGAATGGCATGGGTTGAAAAGGACCTTAAAGATCATCTAGTTTCAACCCCCCTGCTCTGGGCAGGGTTGCCAACTACTAGAGCAGGCTGCCCAGCGCCACATCCAGCCTGGCCTTGAATGCCTCCAGGGATGGGGCATCCACAACCTCTCTGGGCAACCTGTTCCAGTGCCTCACCACCCTCTGAGTGAAAAAATTCCTCCTAATATCCAACCTAAATCTCCCCTGTCTTAGTTTGTAACCATTCCCCCTTGTCCTATCGCTATCAACGTGTGTAAACAGGCGTTCCCCCTCCTGTTTATACGCTCCCTTCAGGTACTGGAAGGCCGCAAGGAGGCCTCCCCGGAGCCTTCTCTTCTCCAAGCTAAACAAGCCCAGTTCCCTCAAACTTTCTTCATAGGAGAGGTGCTCCAGCCCTCTGATCATCTTAGTGGCCCTCCTCTGGACCCGTTCCAAGAGCTCCACATCCTTCTTGTGCTGGGGGCCCCAGGCCTGCACGCAGTATTCCAGGTGGGGTCTCAGCAGAGCAGAGTAGAGGGGGACAATCACCTCCCTCTCCCTGCTGGCCACCCCTTTTTTAATGCAGCCCGGGACATAGTTGGCCTTCCGGATGAAATTACGTCTTGTCAAATTATCATCTCATCTGATGTGAAATTGATCTGCATTTCAAAAAGTAGTTCCTTGAGAAAGGAACACATTTTTATTCATTATTTATAAGCTTTTTAATTGTGACTTCCTAGACAAATGTGTAATTAGTGCGTTTATATTTAATATCAAGGTACAAAAAGATTCAGACTAAAATATATTTTTGTGATAATTTAAAGCAATATTATGTTGCTATGTACTGTATTTATTCAAACATAGAAACAATCTTAACCTGTCAGTTTGAGATAAATAGCCTCCACTGAAGCACTTCAAACAATTGCTTCAAACAAACATCCCCTCCTTTTTTTTTTTTTTTTTTTTTGTCAGGAGAACTCAATTTTCATTTTTCTATTAATTTCTTTTTTTCTGTAAAAATGCAGAAAACAGACATATTTTTCAATACTTTGAAAAGAAATAACTAATTTTTCAAGAGGAATGAAAAAATGTTCACTTAATACAATTTCACTACCAAACCAAAACAACAACAACAACAACAACAACAACCAAAAAACCCAAACCAAAAACAAATTAACAACAACAACAATAAAATAATAACAATGAAGAAACAGGAAAGCGGGATGAAAATGACCAAAGTAGCAAAAAGTTATGTCAAACTTTCTTTGCATGTTCTTTTTAGCAAAACTCAAAGGACATCTAAAAGTTCTAGATATGTGTTTTTCCATGCTTAATTTAGTTTCCCACACCATAATTCTTTTGATAATAAATGAGAAAAAGAACAAAGAAAGAAAAAAAAGAAAAAAAAGAAAAACAAGGCAATAGAATATTATCTGAGAATTTTTCAGCACAAAATGTTGTGGAAAACATTGCCACTTCCTGGGAAATAAGAGATTTTATTCTGTTTTTAATCAGAAAACACAAAAGTGACATTGTTATTACCTATTTTGCTTTTTTTTGTACATCAGATGTCTTCAAAGCAGCCAAAAGACTTCTGTTACTTTCTTGTTGCTTTTTTAATGAATAAAAGTAGCTGAGGTATATTTAGATATCAGACATTTTTGTAGTCTTCTGTGTTTAGTTTCAGCTTTTGTGTGTTTTCATTCTGTTCTGAAAAAAAGCCGCAGACCAAATTCTTACTGAAAACAATATGAAAGAAGCTGCAGAAGACAAAACAAACAAACAAACAGTCTTTTTTGACATAATCACATCTTCTTAGAAGATAAACATTTTTGAAAAGATGCATTAGGCTGAAACAAGATGCACACTGCATGTGCCTTTAGACTCGGTATACACAAGAAGCCTTATATAAATCTTATATTAGCTTATTCCCCTAAATTTGATTAAGCTGTAAATGACAACTACCATCAATATTAGACTTAATTTGTTTACATAACTTAGGACTGCCATACACGTTGTGTAGTGACACATTTAACTGGAGACTCTAGGTGGAGACTAGTGTGCATGTCATTACATCCACATCAGCTATTAAACCAAAGGTTCAGTGGAATATGGGATATCCAAATATTTCTTTAGTCATCTGTATTTAACATGAAGGCATTCTCAGAGAAGCAAACTGCCTGTTACCACTACATACCTTCTATTGCCATGAAAAGATTATGGCAGTTACTAAATGATTCACAGATTCACAGATTCCTGTTTATTTCGTGAGCAGGAAAAGAAGAATTTTTAGGATGGCTTCAGCTATTCCTTTGATATTTAGATCTCATCTTGTGGAGAAGTGATAAAACTTCACAAATAAATCTATGATTTTGTGGTATGTACAACAATGTCTTTCTGACAGACTTTATTACCACTGGCACTGAATCAAATAGGAACTTATCATTGCTCCTGTCCCAAAATTTTGTCCCTGCTGCTTTTTGAGATATTGCACCACTAAATTCACAAAAGCTGTACTGCTACTCACATATCCTTTAAAACTGGATATACTGTTCAGACTGAAGTGACAGAGAGAGCTATGTACTTTGAATTTTAATGTAATAAAATTAATAAATTCATTTCTATTCATACAAGACATAACTATTGGTGTAGAAGGTCACTATACACTCAAAGTTCCTCTTTGGTGGTGGAGCATGGAGGAGTACTAATAAGAACTGGGACCTCTGTGTCTCACCACCACTCTTACATTGTACCTGAGGGACATTATGTCAAGGAATTCAGCTAAGATAAGATTTTGTGTGCATGCATTGTGTATGCACTGGCAAAACATATAAATTCATTCAGTTATACAATATTCAGAGAAGCAATAAAACATCTAATGCTGAAAAGGAAAACACAACACTGTACACTAAACAATACTCCATAGCAGTTCACTCAAGTGACCATATTGCCTACATAATTCTGCCAAGGTCAGTGAGAACTTGAGCTATCTACTGCATAAATACTGGAGATGCAAGTTAAACTCTCTCCTGGGTCAACACAACTTGCCTACTATCCTTTTTATATTAGTTCTTGAATTCAGTCTGTAAATGAGCATTCTTACTCTGTAACTCCTTGCCCTTTTCCTGAGTCTGTGGATCAGTTTCAGCTTGTACCTTGTCTCACATCCCAGAAACCCATCCATGTTTCATGCTCCTTAACAAAAGCAAAAGCAAAAAAATAAAATAAAATAACCCCATGCTCTTCTGTATTTGTGAATGTAAAGTTGATAATGGGTGCAATACATATTTTGTCCTGGGGACATGCAGAATATGGTTATGATGCTGGCTTGTACTGTTCAAGAAGAGTAGAACTGAACAAATAAAAATCTATTGTGTGGTCAGAATATGTGAAGCTGATGAGATGGTGAAAAGCCCACCATCCCTTGCATTTTCCTGCACCAGATTTTTTTTTTTTTTTTCCTA
>VXAA01006341.1:518972-536509 GCA_013399115.1 Anseranas semipalmata
TGTTTGACAAATGAAAAGATGGCTGCCTTCACCACTCGGCATCTAAGAAGACAAGATAGTGATTCTCTTTCTGAACTCCATAAATAGCTGGTAGCAGGGTCTTGTGCTTGTCATCTGACTGCAGAGGACTGATTTGTATCTGCAGGTTCCTTCAAGAAGGAAAAGCACCTTTTTCAGCCCTGGGGAACTTCTCATTTTCTCTGCCTTTCCTTTCATACTCGACTGAGAACTAACAAAATTGGAATCTAGGAAAAAGAAATATTTTTGAGTCTCTCTGGTATGCAGTTAGGTATGGAATAGCCTGGATTTCAGGCACAGGTTGAAAGTGATCATCCTATTTTGGAGCATATATATGGGTAATGTGAGGTAATAGTAGTGATCTTTAAATAAATAGGAAGCATCTAACAGGAGGAATACTCCACAGTGGCCTTCAGCCAGAGAAATCCCAGCAGTCACTGTGGGGTAGATGTGAGAGCTACCTTTCCTGATGTTGACATTTTACAGAGCATATCTGAGAAATAAAGACATATTGAAGATGTTACATTAACACTTTCTTTTAGTTGTCTGTAAAAGTACAGTAATTGAGAAACGAACGGATAAAGGGCTTTTAAAAAAAATAATTCTAGTAACATTAACATTTGCACAGATGAAATAAGGGAAGTGCAAATATGCACTAGAAAAGCTTTTAAAGTACCAGCTCTGCTATGTACAAGTGAAATATGAACAATATACAAAAGTTCTTTAGAGTTCCACTTTCAAATGTTTTTTTTTTCTCATTGTTTTATATCTCTAAAAACATCTGCAATTAAGTAGAGGACTGAATGTCATCAAGGTCTCTTGCTCAGTTTAATTAATATCTGTTAATAATCTCCTACTACCTTTTTATCACTCAGTACTGTCCTCATAGATACTGAGCTACTGGATACAAAGGTCATTCAATTTTGAAAAATTTGGCATATTTTAGGGTATTGAGTGTTCATGTGAAGCAAAAAAATGTAATGTGGTCTCTACGCTTAATGTGAATGCAAACTGCAGTGTCCTGGCTTGTTTCTAATCAGCATTAGGGATGTGCCAAACTGTCAACAGCTCATGAGCAATATGAACACTATAGTTCTTCACACCCCTTTGAGTTCATATCAATCATTTGAAAATATCGTTTTTTTTTTTTTTTCAGAATGAGCTGTCACTATCAATTTGAATACTGCCTGTTCGACTGGAATTTGTCCAATTTTTCAGAAAGCCATTTGGTACATTATATCATGAAGCAAACAACTTGCAAAAGCAGATTCTTTTCATGATGCTTGTAGGACAGACGTATATTTAAAGATTCCAGTCTCCCTTTGCCAGGTGAGACAGCTTTTATCTGTACATCCTAAAGAAGATTATTCAAAGAAAAGAGACTTGTGAGACTTTAGTATATTATGATACACAGAACTTTACATACTTTTTTTCAATATTTAATATTTTGAGAGAAGCAATCAGGTAATGATCAAATGAAATAAAAACTATCTGAAATGGTATTTATTTCTTTATCTTGTACAGTAAATAAGCCGTATATTATTTTAAAAATTGGTCTAGTGGATACTTCTACTCCCCCCCAAAGAAGCCCAAAAGAGTCAATACTAGTTACTGAACTTTGATATTTCTGCGTGTATTTCATATTTGAGGAAATTAGATATTTTTTAATCAATTTAATGCAAAATAGGACTTTATTCCTGCTCTTCCCTTTATCACAGGGGCCTTATCCTGCTTTAGTCTGTCTGATTGCAGCATGTAATAATTGTTACTGGCTCTTAGAAGAGGACAGGAAGAGTAAAATTATTCATCTTTGAAACATGTCAGGACAGATCATTTAATACCTCTCCAAAGTGCATACCAACAAAAATGATTCAGTCAATGACTTTTCTAACAAAAAATATTTTCCTTACTTTTTCTGTGCCTTAGAAAACTAGCTTCTAGGTTTCACTGACAAATGGTTTTCATTGACTTCTATGGCCTTTCTGACTGGCCACAGAAATAAATTATAAGTATCATACTTCTTCCTCCTTTCTCTGCAGAGAAATAGGGATTTGGAAAACAGTAGAAAGCTGTTAGGGCTTTATATCCACCCTTATTTCATTTACTTCAACTAGCTAATCTGGGAGGCAGAAAGGAAATCTTTCAAGGACGTGAAAACTGTGACAGTTCATTCCCTGGACACCTCATGGATACTTCAGCTACCTGAACTGATTAGCTGATTTGATCTTTTTTGTTGGCAAAATCTGTTTTCACAAAATTTGTAGAAAATGTAACAATAAGTATTACACCTCTATCTGCTATTCTTTTTGTAAAAGAGGGAGAAGGGAAGGAAAGGGAAGGGAAGGGAAGATACCAATTTGACTACTAAACCTTCAATTAACTACAAAATATCTTAGGATATTTTGTGTTTTCAATAAAATTGTTGTATTTTCAATAAAATTCAAACTATGGTTATATGAACTTTTGAAAAGTGAGTTATACTTTGGTATTATCTTTCAATAAGCAATCCAGGGCTTGATTACATGTTACTTGTAAATTCCAATCTCCTGTTTACCCAATGAGAATAAGAAGTGCAGCATGGAGCATAGAATCAGAACTGAGCTTTTATTTTTATTGCATCTACACTGATATGTAATTTTCTGGTCATATTGACCATAATGTCAAGGTTTACCATGAAGTTATTATGCTTCTTTTTGAGAAGAACATAAAAATGAATACATAAGAAATTAGCACATTAAAAACTTCTCTTAAGCAAAACTATGAAACATCCAGATCTATTGAAATACAAATGCTAACACCTTTTGTTAGAGTATTTCACCAAGCTATAATCTAGTTTTATCTGGTTTTGAAAGTGGGAGCTTCAAAAGGAATGTAGAAAACAAGGTATGTGGTAAAGCACACTAATTAATTGGTTTTTCAAAGATAAGGATCTGTAAGTGCATGCATAGTAACAATACCTTTTCTCCTTCCAGGTCTGTTCACTGTGCTTATGAAAATGTCTTCACATATTCATGGCAATTTTTTATTGATTTTATAGCATTTTGCTATTTTTTCAATAAATATTGCAGTGATTACTGTGTGTGACACCTTAAGGCAAAAAAAACCCTGCATTCCAGCTATTAGATATGATTTGTATATCATCCATTATTGATTTACTGTTCCATCTAGATAGTGTAATAGTTGATTTGAAATCTAGAAACCATTATGAAATTTATTACTGTCAAGAGAGTACAATAAGTAATAGGAAACAGCTTAGTCAAATAAAAGAAATACAGTCTGCACATCTTCACTAAATGAAAATTCCTGTAACTGCTTTTAAGACAGTATTGAGTCATGAGATGCAATAAGGTCATACAAGATAGCATCATCTCAAACAGTTGAATGGCTGTATGAATAATCTAAAACAACAAAATGTCTGTGCTTGCCATAGTATCTGAACTTAAACAGGATGTGAAATTAAAGGAAACTCTGCAAACATGAAACAACAACAAAATGATACCTATTTAAAATACTCTGAAACATGTTGGCAAACGCAGCAGAAGAGTTCAAGGTGAACTTCTGAGGCATGTAAGGGCTCAAACCAGGGAAACATTAACGTTTGCTCTGTTGATAGCTGGTGGCAAAAACGCTGAAATGTTCCTACTCTGTGTGTTTGTTTCATCTGGACATTGTTCTGGAGATTCTGTTGTGCCTCTCAGGTACTGGAAGGCTCTCTGAAGAGACTCAAATAGGCGGGGTAGTGCACAGAAAATCCTAGGGTTGCATGAGTTTTTTAGGGGATTCCTTCCAGTGTTTGAAGGTGGAATTACCAAACAGGTCCCCTCCTGTTTCTTTGTTGTGGGAAAACACTTTTGTGTTACGGCCATGTGGAGAAATGGTGACACAGTCTTGCCTGGTTGCTCCATGTTTGCCTTTCATATTTTTTATGGTGAGAATAAATAGCACTTTCTTTTGATAAATTAAATACAGTGGTGAATAACTTGCTACGAATACTAATATTAGCTTGATTCTGTGTGTAGACTTCCTTCCAAAGCAATGGGAAAAATTGCTCAGAACTGCACACTGAGGGAGTATAAGAAAGTTTCACAGAACCTCTGTAAGTCAGAACAAATCCTGGGATTAAAAGCTGATTGGGGTATTTTGCTATCATCTTGGAACAGTTTCTCTGATTCCATTACATGAGGGCTCTGCAAGGCTGCTAATTAGAGCTTTTTAACACAGATGTGATTCTTGAACATTACACTGTTTTGCCAAGGTTTATACAAATACCTTCAGAAGAAACCAGACTAGAAAAATGGTGGTACTCTCTTTAAAGTCTCTCTGTAGCATAAGTAATCCTTTACCTACAATCTTAAGGTCACTTGTGAAACTGAGCTCTGATGAGCACAACTGCATTTATATAAAGGCCTTAGTCAGTGTTCAAGCAGAAAGGATCAACTTGACTTTTGGAGGGCTCATTTAGGCCAAAGGTTGTGTTTATATGGTGCCAGCTGATTCTCTGTCCTTATAGCATCTTCCACACTATTTTGACTAAATCTGAATGAGACATAGTTCTAATCTTATAATAAAGAAATAACATAAAGCTTGTAGGAAAATAATTTCTTAGTAAAATAGGATATTGAATTAACATTCATTTTAAAACTGTACAGCATAGTGATAGCAGGTTACTATTTAGCCATATCATATTGCGCTACATTATTCAGCTTTTATGTCAGAGCTATCATTAATTCTTTAACTTACCTCTGAAATGTAAAAAATAATTGCCAAATATACATATTAAACCTTTGTTAGTGAGGATCTACATTCCACCTTGCCCTAATTTTTGTATGACTCTGCCTCAGAGGCTGCAAATGTTTATAGACCTAGGTTAGTGATGGGATTCCAGAAAGTTTTAGATGTTTCAGAGCAGACATATGTTTAGTTGAATACAATAATTTAGTATAACCTGAGCCAGTAGATTAATAAAACCTTTAAAACATCATGTCCACATAACAGTCCCCTCTTTTTTTTTTTTTTTTACATATTATTAAAATCAATGTCTGTTTACCCTGTTTTTTGTTGTTGTTGTTGGTTTTTTTTTTAGTTCTTGTAAAACTGGCTTTCAACGTTCTTTGCAGTCTAGACTGCTGTTATTTTTTATTTTTTTTTTGAGATTGCTCATTTTCTTAATTCATTGACAGTTATCTTCCTACATATATACCTGAATCACTCTTTCACATTATTATAGGAGACATAGTTTGGCCTGTTCTTGTCAGTCACCCAGCTTTGCTGACTGTCTTCATCAACATTTATGAGCTGCTAGTGATTTCTGCTGTAACCGTGCCATGTCAAATCTTTCCAAAACACTACATGGATGTGTTCAATTGTTCTCTCTGAAGCTGCTCTGCTGATGCCTAGGAGTCTTGTCCTCTAAACTTTTACATGTTATTTTTCAGATGCACTTGCCAATTTGATCTAGTCTGGCTGTTTTTTTCCATTTGCCTCGATATTTTCTATTTGTGCACCTGTTGACTGTCCATCTGTAGATTCAGTGCTGAAAGCCCAGATTTGAGCCTCAGATGATGAGATACAATTCCAAATACATGGCCCTGTAATTTAATGGATACCAGAGATGAAAGCTCCCTGTCAGGGATTTCTCATATTAATCAAAGAATGCTTCATGAGCAGCTGTCCTTGCTGGAGAAAGATAAACTACACAGTATCAACTGACTGAAAATCTTTGCTGCTTTTGCTTACAGTGATGCTAAAAAATGTGCCACATTTATTAAGTGGAATTTATTAAAGCATTATATATATATAAAAAGAAAAGACAAATCTCTCTGTTGCAAGACAGCTGATGAATACCCTGGAGGTGTTTAGCAACTTTTTGAATGGTGATATACGCGGAAAGCTTTGAGAACTTGACATGAGTTGGAGGGTTACTTTCTGGCAAAAGTAGCTCAACTATTAAAAATTGTTTTATGCTCAGAAACTGTAATTTCCACCAATGCAATAAATATTCATAACCCCACATTAAAACAGAAAATAAATACACTGTGTCTGTTCCTTATCCATGTTCACTGTTATCTCTCGTTTCTTGTGCAGTTTATATTTCATAATAAATTCCTGATACGCTGCAGGGGTACCAACACCGTCTTTAATGTAACATTTCTCTTTGAAGGACTGAAACCAAGTGGTCTCTCCAGGGCATCATAAATCTTAGTTTTGACTTGGAATATAGAAACCATAAAACGTATAAAACAATATTTAAGCTTCAGAGTAGACCAATTTTCAATATAGAAGGGGATTGTTATGACAGTAAAGAAATGAGCAGATGGGAGTAAGGATTCTCCAATTTCCAAAGCCCTGCCAGAAGGAGGATAGAGGAAACACTTGAACCCCAGGGATACCACATGATAGAGCAGTGACCAGAAAGCTGAAATGACCCACAAGGATTCATTCATCTTTTTAAGGTACACATCACATACAAGTAGAAAATGCCTGTGTTAAAATACTGCATTTAAAAATCTGATGAAGAATATAAGCAATATATATTATGTAGTACAACATGATTTGCACTGGTCAGGGGTCAGTTTGTTAAAAAATATAATAAAAATTATATCAGATGTTTTTATGGAATTAGGTCATATTAGATTAGACACCATCGTGATGAATTTAAGCCATTAAAGCACAGCAGGAGTCTTCTGAGACATAGCATTTCCTGCAAGGCCTTTGAACAACTTCACTGTTTCAGAAGCTTTTGGAAAGTCATGAAAAATAAGGGAAAAAAAAGTCTTCAGATTGCTCAGGTCCCCAAAGTTCTATCATTTTCTCTTTCAGAGACCCTCCAGGGTTTCCAGCAGACAACAAAAGTGGACAGGCTCAGAATCATCAAAAGGAAGGCTAGAAAAATAATCTTTTTGATAAGATAAGAAATATGCTTATGTTTGTTTAAAGTGTAAGTGTATGTTTTAGCACTGGGAATACTTCTAATAGTGCTGTGAGAAAAAAGTATGTGTGTGATGGGGAAGAAGTAGACTTTTGTGAAACATCATGACAAAACTATCATGTATGGCCTCATTTTGTACTGCTGGAGATCTCTTTCTTATCAAGTTTAGCACTGTAAAAAAAAACAAAAAACAAAACAAAACAAAAAACACAAAATCTTGAAGTACAAAAGCATTTTTATTTACATCAAACTTCTCTGGGTTTAAAGGTTCATTGACAAGGTAGTATGCACAAGTCCAGTTTTCAAGCCTGCCTAAAGATAATTGGAAGCCCTTGGACAGCAATATTTCAATCACTTCCTTTCTACCACACTGAATTATTTATTTGCATTGAAAAAAGCATTGAGAGTTTCAAATTGTTCCAATAAATTGTCTTCAGGCCATATGAAAAGGCACTATTGATTCCAAATTCTAAATACTGTGAAGGGGAGAAACTCAAAGATTTTCCTTTAAAATTAACATTAAATGGTAATATTCAGTTTTCTTGAAAAAGGAAAAAATGCTACTGAAGTAATATATCAAGACTAAAGGAATGAAAAACTGCATCCTGCATTGTGGCATCATGCACGAAATAACAAAAGTAGAAATGGCTGTGTTGGGCTGGATGTTGGTTATCATTTTAGATATAACAATGTTTCTGAGACACATAGTTTTAAAATCTAACTTATTTATTAGTCTGTATTAAGGATCCAAACTACAGGTTAAAAAGAAGAAAACCTAGCCAACAAACCGAATAAAGTAAAGAATGTAAAGAAAACAGTAACAGATTTTGAGAAGCTATTTCTTACTCAAATGATCCAATTTAGGTTGGAATGTTACCCATATGATCTGCAGGGTGTCTGTAAGAAACAGAGCAGCAGCTGAATAGGAAATGGCATCTGTGGCTCAGGGAAAGACTTGGCAAGAAAAGCAAACAAACAAACAAAAAGGTTAAAAAATGCTAAATGGCCATAAAATTGAAGTCTTCTGTGAAGCATGGGTGTAGTTTAATTTCTTAATTTTATTTTCTGCTTTTAAGTAAAGACTGCTAGATAGAAAGATTCAAGCTGCTTTTTTTTTTTTTTTTTTGCAAAAACACATTTTCTGCAAACACTTTACAAGTTTTGTATTATGCTTGTGTAGAGCAAGCGCATCAGCAAGAAATCCAGTTCAGTGGCTAGAAAACACTGTTTGACAAATGTAAATATTTAAATTGCAATGACTGTGGCACCAGGTCATTGGCATGTGTTAAAGAGGTGGGGGAAGGAAGACAAAGTAAAATCAGGACTAGTAAATGGAAGTGTAAATAAAGGGGGAATGCAACAATTATTCCTGCTCCAGTTCCTAAACTCAGCACAATGTAGGTAAGTCTAAGCTGACCCAAGATCCTTTGATAAGAACACAGTACTTTTCAAATATCCTGGAAATTTTAAGTTTAAAAGCAAAACAAGACAAAACCTGGTAAGCCTCACAGCAACATCAAAAATTTAAAGTCAGCATAAGTCAATGGCTGGGAAACAACATTTAGCAGTTTTAATGATGGAGGGTAGATAGCTGCTTTTACACACCAACAGCAACAGCATGCTGAACGGATGGTGAGGAGACCACACGTGTGTTACAGAGGCAAAAATTCTACATATGTGCCATATTCCACCTAAGTTCAGCTGGGTAATCAGAACGGAGGAGGGAGAGAGTGCTCATTCAATCCACATATCAGAGACACCTCTACTGAGATTATGTTGTCAACTCTGGAGGGACTTCTCCTCGTATAAAGTGACTATAGCAATTCTACAGACTAAGTAGTTGTTTTTACTGGGAAAACTTGTTTGGATTCATTCTGAACTCATTTTTTTGCTTTAATTAAAAAAAAAATCTGAATTCTAAAAATATTATGTAGTTGGCTGCAGTATTACGTAAATAATATAAACATAAACATACACACTACTGACAAAACAGCACAGAGACTTGACTGTGTCTGTCCAGGGCATAACTTTTTTTTTTTTTCTTTGTCTTCTGATGACTTGTAATGGTAAGTACAAATTACAGAAGGTTGATGTATATGATCCAACAGTAAGTGAATATCTGTGTTGTGAATGATCCCGAAAATTAGGACAGAACCCCAAAATAGAGGCTAATTTTATGATAAATGTAATGTTCCCATAAAAAAAAGTAAATTAAAAAAAAGTAAATGGACAAATAGACAAAGCCACTGTGTCAATAATTTGACACAGATGACAGATGTTGACAAATGCAGAGACTGACTGGTTAAAGAAATGCCTTTAGTAGATATGTGAAATATGTCACACATGACATTTATCAGAAGTTTTTTATCAGCCTGGAAACTTAGCACTTAGTGAGACAACAGTATCATGACTACGCCATGTCAGGAAATATGTAAATAATTAACCCGTAAACTCAGATGACAGATTTTACTATACTCCAGCTAGGACCAATAATGGACCTAAAATTTTTAACTGACAGAAAATGTAGGGAATAATGACAGAAAGTTAAAGTTTTATAAGTGCAGTGGACACTTGATTTGTGAAATCCTGTTGTTTGGTCACTGCTTAACATAACATAGCAAACTCCCAGTTTGCTGGTGGTATGACAATCAGAGACTGAGAAGGTTAGGAAAACATATTCTTTACAGAAAGCAATGGTTTAACTGTGTGCGATGAATGAATGTGTCAAAAGGTTAGTGATAGTATAATAAAATGAAAGAAATGAATTACATTCACATAATTTATGAAGTTGGTAGGAAAAAAAAAGGCTTTGAGAAACCTAGCAGCTCCATTATGGTCTTGGCCATAAGACCTAGCATTCACATTACTAGAAAAACGGAGACAAAAGCTGATGGCTGTTTGTCACATAAGAGGTGCAAATCTTTATGAATCTTACAAAAAGAAATTGAAAAAGAAGATGTTTCATAGAAACAAAATAAGACTTGTATATGCTTTTTTTCTTCCTTCCAGACTTCAGTTTCCAAAGAACAGCTAAATGTTACTTGCAAACATACCAGGAAATCCCATTGGTTGTGTTTTTATTTTTTTATTTTTTTTTAATTTTTATTTTTTTTATTTTTGGAATGGTGTCTTGTGTTGTAAGTTTTTTCTTATATTAGAGCTATCTCTTTCTATTACTACCCATCTTCTCATGATAGAAAAAGACTGCAGTATATTTCTATGGCATCTTGACCGTGACTATAGTTACAGTATTTTTGTTCTTATACTGGTATTCTGTCACTGTCACAAATAAGGCTTGTGTGCTAAATAAGTCACATTATTTTTATTAAAAATAAATTAAAAATTACAGAGAAAGTAAGTAATTTCTCTGAAGTTGACAGGTAGTTTATGGATTGATTGAACTTGATTCTGAATCTTCCAATTATAATGTTGTTTGACAAGAACAAAAGAGAACAGCAAATGGTACCTGTAAATGACCAAAGCAAAACAAACAAACAAACAAAACCCTGCATATTGAATATTTGAATAAATTAATACAGCAGAGTTCACTAATAATCTACATGTATGAATATAATCATATGCAGAATCCATCAAAGATTATAAATATCAAAGTGCATTAATAAAATTCATGACTGCTCATTGACAATTTGCAACCTTACTCAGAGGCCGAATTCAAAGGATACATTGTTTTCAATGAATAATTCAACATATTCTCATTGCAAGCTCTTTAAATGCAATTTTATATTATGAATAATTACTGCTTTACAACAAATTTTATTTCATTTCTTATTTTTAACTGCCTGTAAAATTCAAATTAATCAGTTCCATTCTGCAAAGC
The DNA here is from genome assembly GCA_013399115.1 of Anseranas semipalmata. Classification (NCBI taxonomy): domain Eukaryota; kingdom Metazoa; phylum Chordata; class Aves; order Anseriformes; family Anseranatidae; genus Anseranas; species Anseranas semipalmata. The sequence continues at coordinate 529,757 of VXAA01006341.1, forward strand.
AGTAAGAAAGACAAAAACAATAAAAAGTTTCTACTTGTAACAAGTTCGTTAACGAAAAGTAGTTTTTAAAAACCAGTCCCTAATGAAACGTATCCCTTAGAGACAATTATTTACTGTAGGTGTTTTTAACAAAAGCAATTTGTGATATTTGAGGCATTTTTCTGAGGTTAAACAAGAAGTTTAGAGGCTTCATTATTTTATTTCTTTTACACGAAAGAAGCCTAACCTGCAGAGTTCTTTCATTAAGTTTTTATATTTTCTTGTGAACGATAGTTGGTTTTCTTTTTCTTTCTTTTCTTTCTTTCTTTCTTTCTTTCTTTCTTTCTTTCTTTCTTTCTTTCTTTCTTTCTTTCTTTCACTTTCATTTGACAACTGATATTTCTAATTTTATTATTATGTACACGATAGTAACAGATTACAGTTTATGGAATGTCTCCAGCTGTAAAACAGAGAAATTTCAGATTTTAATTTAGAAGAGGGTAAAGTTGTATCTAATTCTTTCTTAACTAGATATTAAACTCATTCTTATTACCATGTTCTTTAGTTTCTTGATAAGCCAGTATAATTTTAATCTGTCCAATTGGAAAAGTGATACTCCAAAGAGATGCTCATTGTGAATGAAATTTTTCCATTCTCTACTGTCCTTCAAGTAAAATTCTGCAGTTACAATAAAATTATTATGTTTTCACAATGTTTTAAGCAACTTGCTGCAATCTTCTCTTGAAATGAAGATGGCAACCATTCGTATATTTTTTTCTGGTTTTATTTAGAGAGGAAGTAAAACTTAGTGTGAAACCAAAAAAAAAAAAAATATATACACCATGCCTCAGAGACCAAATAGAGACCCTGTACCCATTACCTGGTACAGGGTGCCAGCTAACTCCATCCACACTGAAACCTAAAGAAACACATACCTTCTCTGGTTAGAAACCTATGTAGAGACACACTTTTGTTCTTGTGCTCATTTTAATCTCTTAATTAGTTGGCCAAGCTTTTTCTGGAGTGGAGGAGGTAGTAAGGAAAAGCAAACAATGTTCTTGTCATTATGCATGTGAACCTTAACACATTTCCCAAAGTGAGTCAAGCTGGAGGAGACAATGTATATCAGAATAAGCTAAGCTGTAAATATGGGAAGCAGCTTCTCCTCTGAAAGGAAGAGTCTCAAATGTTAAAACCAGTGAGACTGGAAAAAGCAGGAGTAAGAAAACAAAACCGTGCAATGAGAAATAAATAAATAAATAAATAAAATATGTTGTGGTCTCAGTGATTAAGACTGATTTTATATTCATTACTGGAAATCATGGATCTATTTGCCAGATGACCAGAACTGTAAAAGCTGAAAACAAATGCTCAGAATTGAAGTAGGCATAAGGAAGAAAATAAAAGATTGGTGAGATTGTTTCAAAGAAACCTTCAATAGGACTATGTCACCCTTAACAGTCAGAGTGACTAATGAAGATGTGTATAGGCTCAAAAGAAAAAAAAAAAAAAAAGAAAAAAGGAAGAGCCAGAGGCAAGTGCCTAGAAGACATTATGCCAGTAAGTGACATCTCTGAAAAGTTTTAAACAGAGACGATCTGACAAGAGTAACAGACCAAGCAATCTCTAAATCAGTTAAGTTGAAACAAATCTTCTTACAACTCACATATTAAGCACCAATATCCCACTGGGTGGAAAAAATACAGAGAAAACAGAACAGTTAACCTACCTGTTCCACAGTGTGCTAGCCAATGGAGGTGTTAAGAATGAAATGATGTTAGTATTAGGAAAGTGATGTTTAGGAATAAAAGATAGCAAGCCCTAACATGAAAAAAAATTAATTACACACCTTAAATGTTATCTCAGTGTTAATATATGAGATGCTTCCACGTTTTCTGTTTCAGGAGACATCTGAAAGAGAACATCTGAAAATGAGACATCTTCAGGCAGAAACATCAATAAATTTTTTTTTAGCCATGTATTGAAACTACTAATCACTAATGAAGAGCTTTAAAAAATCACCACCATGTCTACAACAAAAAGGACGCATCTGGGACAGGCACTTCAGAAATAGGATACGTTCTCATTGAAAGCGTCAGTGAAAACCAGCTAGTATACAGAAAAAGCCATTTAAGAGAACTAGAAAAAGAGTATTAGCAGGCAGGGGGAACAATCAATAACAGCACCACAGAACAGCTGAAAGCACTGGAAAATGACAGAATGGAGCACAAAGATGTAGTTTCTGCCCTAGGCATCAGTACTAGCATGGGAAGGATGAAATGTGGTAAATTACAAAGATACACTAAAGAGAATGAGACAGGTCTTTAATCCTGATATGATTCTTTTGCACTGCTGCAAAGGGATCAAAATCCAACCCAAAAGGACCAGAAAAGGAATCTCTTTTGGAACAGAGTGGCATCTTAAATGGGCTGCAAACCACCCATGCCTTATGGTCCCCTAGTAAAGAGGGCCACATTCTCAGTGGATTCTCAATGACCAATGATTACAGATTTCTAAAACTTGCGCAGTTTCAGAGGTTCTCCTGCTTTGTGCAGGAGTGGAAGTCTCCCTGGTAACTTGGATGACCTAGAAAGTTCTGTTATTTGTGTTGAATTATCTTTGCCTCTTTCAGCCTTCTAGTCCTTTGCTGAATATAATTCAACCAGGCTGATTATGACCTGATTTCTGATAATCATGAGATTTCCAACGGTACTGCAGAGCAATTTGTAGTGAATGAATAAAGTAAAAAAAAAAAAAAAAAAAGTCATTCATGACATTTTTCTGAAGGCCATATATACTCATGAATATTTGAGCTATATTCATTCAGTGAACAAATAATTTCAAGATTTTAAGGAATGCATTTTAAATGAAAAAAAAATCAAGTGATTGATACACATATCAGCATTGCAATAATCTTTGAAACCTTAATCTGGAAAACAAAATCAGTCATATATTTTTTCCTTTCACTAAATACTCCTAATATCTGTTTCATAAAGTACATATCTTCTCTCTCACAGAGTGAGGCACTCATGAGTGAGGTACCTTGCCACGAAACTGGGAAATAGTGAAGTACTCAATGTATTTTGCTTTGACGAAGCCGAATCTACAGTCAGGATTATATTAACTCACACCAATCTTAGATAGTAAAGAAACTGCTGTAGCTCCTATTCTACTTCTTCTGAAGCAGAGAAGTAAAATGCAACTGAATTCAGCTGGACTGAGGCTGCTGTCAGATCTTCTTGTTCACTGGGCTAAATTTGTTTTAAATAGGAGTTAACTAATACTGGAATAACAAAACAATAAAAAGAGTTTATTTAAATTATATATATTTCTTACAAACTAGCATTTAGGAAATGTAAAGAACAAGAAAATTCATTGGCTTGAAGGCTATTCACATAGAGAAATTATGAAAATTATTTCATTCATTTCCATAGATTTGATTTGGTACATTTGTCTATCAGAAATATCAAAAGCTATTATGTGAGAGAGACAGTGCAACACTAATTGAAAAAAAAGGTGTAATCTTCAATTTGAATTATAAGAGATTTTCAAGGAAATTATGATGTTCCCCTTATTATAATAGCACATAAATTAATTTCTTTTCTAAGATAGTGAAAGCTCTAGGTATACTTATGGAAAAACAAATGAGAAATCAAGTTATTTATTTATTTATTTATTGTAAATAAAGATAATTACTCAATGAATTCAAGCCTGGAAATGTTCACAAATAAAAGAAGAATGTAAATCTCCCAGAATTTGTTCATAAATGTTTAAATGCTTGTGGGAAAAGACTTCTTTTAATTATATTCAGTTGAAATCAACAGCAAAGGAGAAGATGGCAGCATGTTTGGAATTCTTCCGTGTTTCCTTCCTTCACCGTACACCGTCCCTGCAATTTGATCCGAAACCAGTTCTAGTAACTTGGTGAAGGATAAAGATTTGTCCCCCAGTGAACACTTGACATACACAGAAGACTTGCAATAAGACTTGAAAATTATACTCCCTGTTCTTTCCAGGCAAAGAAAACTTTCAGTGATACATTTTATTCTCTTTCTTCAGCAATAGTTTTATTGGGTTTACATGGCAAGGGTTTGGTAGCAGGGGGGCTGCAGGGGTGGCCTCTGTGAGCAGAGCCCAGCAGCTGCCCCATGTCAGATCAGAGCCAGCTCCAGCTGCTCCAAAAGGGACCCGACGCTGGCCAGAGCGGAGCCAGGGAGCGACGCTGGTTGTGCCTCTGGGAGAGCAGAGCTAAGGAAGGGAACAAACTGCTGTGCCACAGCAGCTGGGAGAGAGGAGCGAGAAGCAGCCCTGCAGACACCCAGGGCAGTGCAGAAGGAGGGCAGGAGGGGCTCCAGGCGCCGCAGCAGAAGTTCCCCTGCGGCCTGTGGAGAGGCCCATGGTGGAGCAGGCTGTCCCCCTGCAGCCCATGGGTACCACATGGAGCAGATCTCCACGCTGCAGCCATGGAGGAGCCCCCATGGAGCAGGTGGATGTGGCCTGAAGGAGGCTGCGGCCCATGGGAGCCCCCGCAGGAGCAGGCCCCGGGCTGGAGCTGCAGCCCGTGGAGAGGAGCCCACGCAGGAGCAGGAGGCCTGGCGGGAGCTGCTGCCTGTGGGGGAGCCATGTTGGAGCAGCTTGGTCCTGAGGGATGGACCCCGTGGTATGGACCCATATTGGAGCAGTTCTTGAAGAGCTGCAGCCTGTGGGCAGCCCATGCAGGATCAGTTCGGGAAGGATGGCATCCTGTGGGAGGGACCCCACGTTGGAGCAGGGACAGAGAGTGACCGTGAAGGAGCGGCGGAGACGCAGCCTTAGGGACTGACCGCAGCCCCCATTCCCTGTTCCCCTGCGCCGCTTGGGGGGAGGAGGCAGAAGAGGGTGAATGAGGGGCAAAGGTGTTTTTATTTGGCTTTAGTTTCTCACTGCTCTAGTCTGATAGTAATAGCCAATAAATTATATTAATCTTCCTATGCTGAATCTGATTTGACCATGACAATAATTGGTGAGTGATCTCCCTGCCTTTATCTCAAAACTTGAGCCTTTTTTCATCGTATATTCACCCCATGTTCCTTTGGAGAGGGGGAGTGGGAGAGCGTGTGGTAGAGTTCAACTAGCCATCAGTGTGAAACCACCACATAGACCTTTAAGATATCCAAAAAGGGTTGCCATGGTCAAGCTGTGACATGTAGTTATAAAAGCAGAATAAATGTGGAAAGAAAAGGCAGATAGAACACCAGAGTAATATATTTGAAATGGAGGAAAGAGATGTAAAAAAGGTGGTAAAGAGGATTTGAGATTCACATTAATAAGTATGAATAGGTGAAAATAGTCTTGAATCTGGAAAGGGAGGTGATACTAACAGTGCAGCTGCAGATGGCCTTACATATGACAGTTTCTTTACAAGATCCATTTCCACTGAATTGCCTTGACAGCCATCTATCACTGAATCAGAATTAGGTGACAGCATGGCTCACAAGAAATTGAATAGATTTTCAGAACATATCTCATTTGTTCAGAAAGCCACAGGATTGATGCTGGTCTATATGAATTGTCCATTCATGACTGATAATACCTTACATGCCCCTTTAACCCGTAACAGTTCTGGACCTCCTAGTGGACAGCACGTTTGTCCTTGACAATTTCAGCACTTCTTGGTGTAACACTTCTGTGGAAAGCAGTGAATGTTGTTGGATGTCTTAGGTGACAAGCAGATGGAAGTGAGCTAGCTAACATGTAGCCCTTTGCATCTTCTCACAGGCAGTTTTACTAATGGAAAACTAGCCACATTTCTCTGTATGTCTGAAGTATGTCTGTATGTCTTCCACACAGGCATTACATGACTGAAAAGAGCCATTTCTGCCAAGGAGCGAACTGGCCAGCTCCTGGACACCTTACATGCAATGATGATGCAGTTCCACTGCTGGATGGTGATGTGAATCCACTGTGATGGAGTTTGCCTGATCTGACCTCCAAAATTCAACTTCGTTCTCAGCCTGCTGTTGACTGACTGGCATGAGGGTGATTACAGCAACAAAAGTAAGGGTGCTTCATAGTTCAGCAGTGAGTATCAAGACCCTGCTTCAGTGGTGACGGGTTTTTCCATTCCTCTTTTGAAAGCTCCTTGAAGCCTCTCTTGCTATACCGTAACCACATACATGAGCTTGACCCCCATTTTGGAACACTGTGGGTGATGGAGGGCAGTTCCTCAAAGACTGGAACAGAACAAAGTACAGGAATGTCTTACAAACAAGATGAGGTATTCCTTAAAGTGTGCTAAGTACGTATTTGTGATGGGGGTCAGTGCCAAAACGCACACAGCATGCAGTGTGAATAGATTTGAGATACTTTGCAGACAGAGCAACATAAATGCAGTGGGAGAGTTCAGCCTGAGTGGCTTTCACTGAAGCATCCCATGATCCTTAAGGTGCTGTACTTCTAATTTCTTTTTCCCATGCTCCCCCAGTGTCCTGTTAATTAGTTCTTCAATAGTCACTTCTATTTTTTCCTCATATTCTCTACCTTCACTCCTTCCCTTACACCCTTCAAACTCTTCCATTCCTAAATTCTCATTCCTCCTTCCCAAATTTCTTTAGCTGAGATATTCAGCTTCCTAAAGTACCCTTTCATCGTTGTTGTTAAACTAGTCGCATTTCACACAGGTACACTGTACTCTATCCCCTTCCTCTCCTTCAGTGATTAAAGAATCATCACCATTCTTCCTGAAAACAACAGAAACTCACAAGTGTCTTTCCCAACACTGCATTTATTTTCACT
>VXAA01006341.1:536884-589405 GCA_013399115.1 Anseranas semipalmata
TTGTCTCGCTCTGCTCTGTGCTGGTGTGGCCTCACCTTGAGTACTGTGTGCAGTTCTGGGCACCACAGTACAAAAAGGACATGAAACTATTGGAGCGTGTCCAGAGAAGGGCTACAAAGATGGTGAAGGGCCTAGAGGGGAAGACATACGAGGAGCAGCTGAGGTCACTTGGTTTGTTCAGCCTGGAAAAGGGGAGGCCTCATGGCAGCCTGCAGCTTCCTCACGAGGGGGAGTGGAGGGGCAGGCGCCGATCTCTTCTCTCTGGTGACAGCAATAGGACCCGAGGGAATGGAGTCAAGCTGTGACAGGGGAGGTTCAGGTTGGATATCAGGAAAAGGTTCTTCACCGAGAGGGTGGTTGCACACTGGAACAGTCTCCCCAGGGACATAGTCACGGCACCAAGCCTGTTGGAGTTTAAGAAGCGTTTGGACTATGCTCTCAGACATAGGGTCTGAATTCTGATTTTTGGGTAGACCTGTGTGGAGCCAGGAGTTGGACTCAATGATCCTTGTGGGTGCCTTCCAACTCAGGATATTCTGTGATTCTATGAGCTATTTCTGTGTCTGAGAGTTTCTAAACCAGATGCTCTGTAGTACCTTACATACTCATTCACACCTGTAAATGGAGTAGCCAGAATACTATAGAACAATATTATTCCACATCCATTTTGCATTCATTGTACAGAGATGCAAATGATTACACAGTGGCATTAAAATATTTGCGTATGGATATTTGCATTTTCCACTAAGTAGTGTTTGCTTACCAACTGATAAAAAAACTGTTAAAGGCAAAATATTAGCATGACATAAGTGCTTTCATACTGGAGAGTCAACAGAATACAGTATTTCCCCAACTAAACAATTTTATGCACTAGTATGTTCTCAGGATACTATTGTAACCTATGAGATTAGCAGAGTTTTAAGGCATGCCAAACTTATTCCGAGATTGTTAACAGAGTTAATAGTGACCTGGAAAACTCTATATTAATGGCTAAGGGATCAATAGTTAAGATGAAAACAGCACTTGATTGATCATAGGCCACTCTCTTCTATTACAACAATAAAATTAATTAATTTCATAAGATTAATGAGAGATTGCTGAAGATAAACCATCCTGTTGGAAGTTTTTACTTTAGTACCACATCTGCTCAGAGGGCACCCTGCTCTCAACCTGCATGCAGTGTGTGCAGACTCTTGTGTGCTATGAAAATCTATTTGAAAATCTTTTTAAAAATCTCTATGATGATCAATATAAAAATACCTTGCTCAACATTTCAAATCCAGTAATTAAAACACTTTTATATCCTTACTTTAAGCAAGGATATTACCTTCCTCTTAGGAAGGCACTTGGGCTTCTTAACAGTCTTTTTCCAGTATATCTATCACTAGGAATTATCCTCATGATGATGTTCTTAACTACATGTATTCATTATTTAATAAAGTAGCTATTTTTATGATGGAAATGATCTGGACATGACAAATAAATTATTCAGAATCAAAAGTATATTGTCATTGACACCAGGTGTGAGTTAAAATTTTCAAATTAGTCTGCTAGCACTTTTGACAGATCATGCACACTTTTAAAAAACTTTTTGCTTACTTGGCTATTTTTAGCAATTCCTTAGTTTCTGTTACTAAGAAGTATCACAGAATTGAAGAAGCATTTAATAACAGCCGTAATATTTAGCTGATTCCTTAATTACATTCATTTATTTTGAAATAAAAATACATTATTTTAATAATTCAAGAATCATATGTCCTTTAATTAGAAGCTAGCAAATGTTCACTAGGTGACAGCAGAAAAAAAATGATGTCTGATTGAAATTTTTCCCTAAATCATTTTGCACTATTTGGTGATCCTTTATGTTACATCTTATGTAGCTACTTATTTTTGCAGGTGAAAAATTTCACTTCTGTATTTACTTAGAGCAGTCAGCTTAAGAGTAAAAACAGTAGAAGACAAAAAGGAGACTTGGCCTTATTAACCCATTCCGAACATAGTGGAACATAATCAACGACGAGATTTACAGTAGCCACTGGATCAGTTGTACTAGACTTTCTGTAGTTCTTGCTGGTCTACTGCTATGCCAATATTGTCTTTGTGCACTGCATCTGAGAGAAAACTGGTGCAGACCTAACACTCTCTGGAGTAAGATGGTTGCCTGCAAACTTTAAAAAAAGTGGGCCTGAGCCTATTATGTCTCCCAGGTGACTTTCCTTTGACCCTGAGGCATAATCACTCTATGGAGTAAATGCCAGAAATAAGATTAAGCAGTATTGAGGTGTGACAGAGGACAGTTTTTAAGGCAATGACCCAGATAGGTACAGAGAAGTAGTAAAGGGTTACAAGGATGTTGGAGAGGTGTAATGTTTTCTGATTTTTTTTTTTTTATTATTATTTTTATTTTTTGGATTGTCCTTCTTGGAAGTAGCACAAATTGACTTTAGTAATCAGTAGACAGCTGTCCTGTCTACTGCACCATGGTTTTGTCTTGGAAGTCCCAGTGGAGACTGTGAGGGAACTAACATTGATGCAGTGTGGATGAGGAAACTGCAGCCTTGACCAAAGCTAGGAATAAGCCCTCCTGACAGTATTGACATCTTCATAGATGGAACTGTGAATTTCTGAAAGAGGCAAAAAAAGGGGAGAGGGATCAGGAAGCAGTGGAAAAATACCAAAAAAGCAAATAAGGGCACTGAGGAAAAGAAAAGGAAACTTTTCCGACTGTTTAACTGTCTTTCTCCTCTCTTAGTTCATTGACAATCTGCCTGTATTATTAAGAAATATGTGTCCAAAACTATTGAAAAATGGCCAGCTATATGACACAGAGATTTCTATGTAACACATCTATCATTCTGCTGCCGTGACAGCTGTAGGAGTATCTGTTCATTAGTATTTAAATCAGTTCATAAATATTTCACTTTAAAATCCGGTTTAAATAAGCCTTACATCTGGTCACTGTAATGCTGTGGCTTAACGTCTGTTGTAAGCCTTAATTCTAGCCTGATATAATGCTATTGTATAGCCATACAATTTCATAAGGGCACTTACACAATAAAACAGGGATTTAATGGAGCACTTTATCTTTTTGCAATTTTTAGTTTCAGCTGACCATAGCAAGTGAAGCTAAAGGTTGTATAATATTGCACATCTCCCTCTGGCAGAATCACTCCTTTGCATAGAAAAGTTCTCAATTTTAAGGAAAGAATGTGATTTTTTTGAAAAGGCTTAGCTAAGATTTTTCCTAAGAAATGGGAATGTATACAATACATTCCTTTCATTTTCTTCCAGTTTCCCTCTTCCATTTAATTTGTAATTTTTTAAGTTATGACTGTGGAGGTGTTGGAATGATGTGAGAGTAATGCCATTTTCAAAGCACAGTGAATCTTAAGGAGAAGCAGGTAAAAGTAAAAAAAGGATATTTTAGGTCAGTACAAAAATTCAGAAATATAGTATAAAAGTACAGAGTTTCCCTTATATTTCCATATTACTCTGTATTAACTACCACTAGGAGCTATTCCACTCAAATACTCCAATCTCCATAATTTTCTCATTGTGTATGAGCTTTGGAAAAAAATTAATGGGAGGACTCTGAATTTGTCAAATGAAGATTAGGAACGGAAAAATAGCAGAATGAACCATTTTCATTAGTACTCATATATTCAACAAAAGAGCAAAGTAGGCAAAAATCAAGCAGTACAGAAAGGTCGGTAGTCTCACTTTACAGAGGACAAACATATCTGCAGAATGGTATCAGGTATTTTTCTTGTAGCTGTATCTATTATCACACATTACAAAATCCCCAATCTAATAGTTCTGTCTGGGCAACTCAGACCTGTTTTTCTTTCTTTGTGTAGTGTGGAGTACAAAGCTTTACCCTAAAGCAGATTTAATAATAATACCAAGTATTTAAATAGCAACTTTCATGTAGCAATCTTAGGTCACTTTAAAACATTAATTCGGTAGACTTGTGTGGACAGACAAAGAAGCACAGAGAGGGTCAACCTGCCCCCTAGCATATACAGTTAGATATATTTTCTCTGACCTTATCCAGATAAAAATTAAATATCCAGATAAATGTCTAATATAGGCTAGTAGCCTACTATCCTTCTATAATCAAGAGTGAGAAAGAAGCATTTTCAGGAGGGAGTCATACCATCTATCTATGTTAGGCACCTATGGTGGGTCTTCGTTCACCACCTGTAGCTGGAGCTAGATAGATATCTTTAAGGTGAATAAAACTGTGATATGAATCTCATCTTCAGAAGCTATGTGGCAAACCCACCAGATCTTTATTTCAAATCTTTTTTTCTTTATTTCAAATCTTTTTTTTAATCTATTTATTAAAAAAATAGTTAAGCGTGTTGCTCACCCAGGACTTTTACTGTCAGTGTCTACTGTACTCTAAGCCTAATTACAGAAATGTAATGCTAGAATTCAGTACCAGGTATTTATAACTGACTTCTGAAATTGTTGGGCCAGATTTCCAATTGCTTGAAGTCATTCTCTGTGAAAATATTTTGAAATGATTCAATGCTATTATAGGTTAGACTTTTATGGTCTGATTTTTCAAAATTGCTAGATATCCAATCTATTGAGGTCTTCTGAAAACAGACTGCTTATTCTGATGCTAAAAATGGGAGATGAATTCCAGAGAAATTCTGGCTGAGAATATTAATGCTGAGCTCTTTTTAAAATACTGGAGTTGAGAATAAAGAAAAGGATGATGTAAGTGAAAATATGTAAAGACATAAACAAGTGTTTCCTGCTGTAAAACCACCCTTGCTGAAATATGAAGTCTTTTGTGATTTTTTTTCTTACTATCAAATAAACTCAACATGCCAATGTTATCAATGTCCTTTTCATAATTCTCTTTTGCTTGGACACTAATATAGTTTTGGTGCATTAACTTTCCAGCTGAATGGCTGGAATTTGGTGGCTTAATTGCCACTTGCTCCATGGCTTAGTAGATATACACAGCAGCTGTTGCTTTGTGTTAGACATGGTTTGGAGAATCTGTGGATACTTCAACCCTTATTTGAAAGCCAAAACATTTTGACCCAGCTGCAGTATGAAAACAAGCTGGCAGAACTTCACTTCAAGCAAATATATCCAATTCATTCAAACCTTGCTTACAATATGTTTGAGACTAGATGCTGAAACAGCAGAAACCCATGATGAATAACAGGCCATGATCAAATAAATACGAGTAGTAGTTGTTTTCTTAGTATCAGTCAAGCTGCTACACTTTCTACAAAGAGTTTAGCTATTACTATCTCTCTACTGGAGCTATTCCCTTGAGAGTGAATTCTGAAATTAAACCTGTCTTGCCATATATAAGGTAGATACTTTTCATTTAAAAGAACTAAAAATGTGAAAATAAAGTCAATACGGTAACAGAATAGCTCCAGAAACCATAAGAGAAAACGTCATATTCGCTGTTAAGAGAAATGTGCCTGTACTTCACTTAGACTTTGGAGCATTTAAGAATGACCTAGTACACAGAGTGCTAAATATTACATAAATATTCTTCTGCATATAGAATATTTATTACTTCTTCTGAAAATTACAGATATAGTCAAGTTTCATGAGTAGTTTAGTAGTTCTAAATGCATTGCATGGCAACGTCTTGGCTATTGGAATATACTTCAGTACCACAGTCAGCGTTGAACATCTGTGGGTCCTAAAATGTGCTACAAAACTGAAAATATTTTTTGCAGAAGATGCAGATTCTTACAAGGGATGTATAGATTTAAAAAATTGATTTAGTGCATTTCTTGCACCAACTGAAGTCAGTGAGTGTTTTGTTACTAACTCAGTAAGGATCCACCATCTGCTTTCTGAGCTGTTTCAGTGAAACATAATTACAGGACTCTTACCATTACCTGAGATTCATGACAAATTATCTTGTGCCCTGAATAGCCTTTACAAGGATAAAATGTGGATGCCATATTTATGAATTTCTAACGGGGTATCAGCTGAGTTATGGAAACATAACCTGAGATGTACATAGGTACTTTAAGATTTGGATACTAGGCAGTTTAATCTCTGATGTAAAAAACATTTGATAAGACTAGGGGAACTTCAGAATAAAAGCTGACCACACACTTGATACCTCTTTAGAATACAGCTAACTGCAGATGAGGGGAAGGAGTCATGAAAGGAGGATTTTAATGGTGTGTAAGTTCCTGCCTTTCTGAATGAATGTGCGATTAGGCCTTGAAGGTACAGAGGGTTGGACAAGGTAGGGAAATGGCAACCCCAGCTGATGAGTTCTTTGACCAACTTCTACTGCTTGGCACAGATATTAACCTTTGAGATTCTCTGCCTCATACTCTCAAGAGCTGAATTTTGCCTAAACTTCTGACCAAGTCAGGCCCAGATGGTAGAACTACAGTATAAAAATATGCAGTTCACATAAAGTAGGAAAAGCACTAGAATGCAGGTTAGTGAAACATACACTTAAAAACAAAGAATTGGTAGAAGAGCTGAGCCCTTTCAAACTTTTATTCTGTGCCGTAACATGAAATTCCAGCATGAGTTTCAATACTCTTGCTGGGACTGAATGTATAAAAAGATCAATACAAACTTGAAGTTGATTCAAATTTACAGCACAAGTCTGTTTAAGAACAGACTGCAGAGGATTTACATGAAGATGATGGATGTCAGAATCAAAAAGGAATACCTAGTTTATTGCTTGAAAAACTGTCTAAAAAAAGTCTCTGCATAAAATAGTAGTGACAAATAAAACATTTTATTGTTTTGGAAAGGCATAAATTCCAAAATTTGAGGTTCAAGACCTTACAGATGGCATCTGTTACAACTCTGCTGCCAAATGTGTAATACAAGTCCCCTAGATCAAGCAAGAGTTGTACAGAAATAATGTTGATTTTTTTTTTCTTTCTGAGGGACAGATTACAGCAGCAATATTTCTTTTCATAAAACTCGAGTGAAAGTATATGCCAGCAACACAATACTGAAAAGAAGGAAAGAATATAGAGAGGAAAATGTAAGAGTAAATGAAAAAACAACCATTCTAAAAAAAAAATTTATGACCTATTGCATGATTTAACTTCATGCAGATTGCATTATTTAAGCTAATACTGCTAAGTGGAATAAAATATTTTTTTCTCTACCAAACAATATAGATAGAAATAGCATTATGATCAAGAGATGCAATTCCATAAAAATTCTGCCTGTACCTTCTTGTTAAAGATTCTCAGGCATGTGGTCCTAGTAAGATTTCTTTTGTTTACAGAATCATCAAATGTGTTTCTGGATTCTTATTTGCCAGGATGTTAATTTAATGCTGAATTCTGACTCTACCTGCAACTCACTAGTCTCCCCTTGTAATTGCAATACATGAAAATTGGTGATTTTTTTAAACATAATGTTTTTGTAATTTATCTGTTATATGTTGCACTCATAAGAAGAAAGATATTATTCAGGTTCTGGACTTTATAATCTGAAGTAATGTATTTTGTCTGTTACGTTAAATGTCACATACATGGAGTGAAAATTTGGTTTCACTGAACTTAACAGCAGTAATTTCTATTGACCTTCAGAGGGGCAAGATTTTGTCCATAGTCATCAATAAAGATGTCGATATTTACTAACAGCGATAAGACATCTTAATTTTTTAAATTTTATTTAAAATGGTGAATAACTGAAGTGTCTTTGGTAACTGTGAAAATTGTTGGCAAATGCTGGCATTTCGTAAGTGACTTCTGCATTGATCATGTTAAAATACTACAAACATCGATTCTTTACTGAACTGTTTTACCCTTCTCAGCAGTGACTGGGACAAAATTCTGGTTATGTTTTTCTTTGGAACAGCAATTAAATTAGTGACACTGAATATTTATAACTGATGCTTGATTAGTTTGAAAGCCTGAAAAATTACATTATATTATCCTCTTTTTCTTGATTATCATGGTTTTTTTCTGTTACACAGTAACTTTTTTCAATGGTTTCTTTCAAAACTTATGAATGGTGTGAAAAATAGTAGATGACACACATTGACCTGACAGTAGTTCAAGTACTTCAATTATAAATATACATTAATGTGTCGTATTGCAATGACTAATTACATTGAAATGTGTTGATTAATTATCCCGTAAGAACTCCACACTATGGTATTCTCACAAGGTGACATTTGCAAATACAGGCCTGACAATTTGATGAGGAAAGTGGCTTGTAAGGAGGACCTTTAGCATTAGAGAGTTGCCCTGAACACATCTGTGTGAGCATGTTTTGAGTTTTCTGCATCCTCATGAGACAGAGACCCTCCATTTTGTTTCCTCAAAAATGGTTTTCTCATTCTTTTCAGTGAAGCACCTTGTAAATCTTTACGAACTCAGAAAATGCAGTTTCTAATGCAATATCTTTGTTGTCTAAAAACAGCAATCAAGGAATTACCAAACATGCCTGTTTCAAGAAAGAAAATAAGCATACAATTAACCCTTGACATTGTTATGATATTGTCATTGATGGGTTTATATCATCAAGAACTTGCTTCATTAGTCATTATGAATATAAAATAAGGCTTGTTGATCTAATCCTCAATATTGCGTTCACTATATCATAGCATATGTTCACAGTCATTGAATTTTCACTTTTAGATATTAATATTAAATGGTGCACCCTGAAAAAATTTTAACTGTTATATCACTTTTTTGCAAAGATAGAAAAAGGGAATGTATCATGAAAGAAGGAAATGCACCTTTCTTCCCCAAATAAGTACAAATCAATGGCGACGATAGCATTTAAAATATATGTAAAATATACAATATTCTACAATATTCTAGTGCTTGTGTATATTATGCAAAACATCTATTAATTAAATTAGAAATTATGTCTATTTTATTATGTCTAGTGCATTGCAAGGAAGGTGATCAGGCTACTAAAAGTAAAAAATAATTATATTTTGCAAGCCTGAACTTTTTGCTTGTGCCTGTTTTTTGGTGTTATGAGCTTGAGGTGGTAACATCTATAACTTTTGTAGGGAAAAATTATTCCCAAAACAGTAGCATTTGTTTGGTCATTTAGCAGATAAAAAGAATCATGCTAACGCCAAACATTGTAATATGTCTATATGATCGAAAGCCAAATTATAAAAAGTAAGTTTCTGTAGCTTACCAAAGACATTTAGAATAAAAATGTATCTTTAATATGAATTCGGGTTGGAAGGAAAAATTCAAGATCAGGAGAAAGTGAAGGAAGAAAGAAAGAAAAACACTGATCGGTGTTATAGATGTTCTGTCCTGGACATTGATGAAACAGTCATTACAGACAGAGATGGCATCCTGTGAAGAGATGAATTGCTGCTGCTGCTGCTACTTTGCTGAAGGTGCTTTGAAATGGAAATAATAACAGGCTTGAATGTCCTGACCAAGCAAGGTTGTATGTGGAAATCAGAGCTGTACTTGGCAAATGATAAGAAAAAATTGCAATCAAAGCTGGGTGGCAGAAGTGCGAAATGCATGTCTACAGAAGAATTAAGCAATATGGCAAGGATTTAGACATGAAAATGTTCAAAGGCACAAATAAATTGCCTTTGTTAGAGAGAGTTCAAACCTAATCTTCACTAGCACAGGAGTGCACATAAAATATATCTACTGACGTAATCAAATTTGGATTTACACCAGCATCTGCAGTGGCAACATTTGGACCAGCCTGCTTTTAATTGAAGGATACTCTAGTGGGCTGGATGAAACCTTTCTGATAGTCACAGAGAAGTGAAAGGGAAGAAGGAAGGGGAGTTCCTGGCAAAATTCAGTAAGATAGTTGTTAAGAAGCAATTGTTGTGTCTCTGAGGCTTGCAGTTCTTGAGTAATTTTGCTAAGTGTGCTGTGTCCAGTGTCTGAATCAGACAGGCCATCAATTACATTGAAATTTGGGAAACAGTGGGATCTCTGGCTGGCCACAGGGCCTGCCTTAGAGCTGTGACATCCCAGAAAGCCCTGAGCTGAAGAGGACGAAGCTTGGTAACCACACCGAGCTTCTGGTCAGCTCAAGAAAGGCTGTCAAAACCAAGAATAGGGGGTTCAATAAAATGGTGTAGTTCAATGAAACCCTGCCTCAGTGGCAAAGTTCCATTTAAACCTAATAAACATCTATTAGCTTTCTTCAGGTACCAAGTAGCTGAAAACACTGAAGGCTCTGGTTTGACAACAAGCAAACCTGAAGTACAGGCAAGGCATGTGTGGGAAGAATTATCTCACTAGTTCTTTTGGAGAAATACTGTGGAACTGCAAAATATACAATAGACCAAAATTGAAGAGAAGAGGGCACCAGTTATAACATGAGCAAACACTGGGAACATAGAAGAAAAAAGGAAAAAAGGCAAACATTTAGGCCATTTTTTTTCCTAATTGGAAATGGAGTTGTAAGCAGAAAACTTTTTTTTTTTTTTTTTCTGTTTGATTCCTCCTTTGAGGAAATTGCCATTTTTGGAAGTTTTTATCTACCTGGCTCCAAACTTTGGCTAACTGCTTTGGTCAGAATATAGAATGGTACCATATGCTTATTCTGTGGCAATTTTGTTAAAATAGCTACCTTTTAATGAAAACATTAAAAAAAGTATTAAGTATAAATGCTAACAAAACAGCTGTCACTTTACTGTTTTAATATGTTATATAGTAAGGCCATGATATGAGCAGGTTTGGAATGTTTTCTGTTTTAATTGAAATCCCATTTGTTTAAAAATATGAAATCTACCAGGTCTTATTAGTTTGCAACAACCCTTGTTTGCAATTCATTTGAAAGAGCTATCGGTTTGAAATTTTTTTTTATTCAAGTGCTAATGTTGTGTCACTGATCTGTAGAAAGCAGCAGACATACAGTAGTTTTCAGACTAAATTTGAGCCCTCTAGGAAATGCAAAATGAATCTTAACAGAGTGAAATAAAATATATTATTATCTTCAAGGTATGATTTAGGGATGTTGAGATTTAAGGATCTAAGAATTTGGGGAGGACAAAGTGTGAGAGAAGTCAAAATACTGCTAAAAGAGGAGTGGTCAAAAAGTTTTTTTGCTGGTGCTACATTGCATTAGCAGAAACCATATTTCTTTCTTTCCTACCAAAAGTAAATACAGGTGATATTCCTGAAAAGTCAGTGGAGAAATAATTATTTGGCACAGAAAAATGTCAACGTACCTAATGCTTCATAGATTTGTTTGGTGTGTTTCTATGCAAAGTAGAGATAAATGCTAACATTTTGGTGGGTTATGACAGGTTTTAATATAAACTATTGGTCAGTTTTTATACTTAGTGTGTTTTCAATATTTCTGCTTAAAGTCAACTCTCTTTAAAGTATCAACAAACAGACATCACAGGGCATTCAGAATTCTGTTTTTGCTAAATGTTTTCCTTCTCTTTTGCTGTTTTTTATCAGCATCTCTGAACTTGCATTTCTCCCCACTTTCACCTGACTCTTTCTCCACCCTGTCCTTGGATCCTTTTTTCAGCGTCTTTTTAGTAGAAACTGGACTGACACTGTTCAAACCAAATTTTTGACATTCAAAACAGTTTTAATTTATATAAAGAAGGTTCATACTACCTTACAATCAACTTAAGCAGAAGAAATAATACTATGTTTGTTTAGTCCTAAATAACACTTTTTATGTTTATATTTATATTTATATTTATATTTATATGACTTTTTATATTAATCTTACTGTCATCTCAATAGTGGTGAATGTATTGATTGGAAAATGAATGTATTCAGCTGGAAAACATGAAACACGGGTGGTGTTCCCTCAGTATATAAAGAAGTACTTTTTACGTATGGAAAAAGTCAACAATTTATTCTAAACTTCAGATGTTTCTCAGGCTCTATCCAAGTAATTGCATCAAGTGAAGGAAGATATTCCTAAGGCAGGCATATTTCTTTTCCAAGGAAGGAAGACATTTCTTTTGTTTCTAAAGTCACCACCTCTGTTTCTTGCCATGTGCTATACACGGTTAATATTTTAGGTCTTGTCTGCTGGTGAGTGAGCTGTAATGATAGCTGACAGGGTATTGGGAGGAAAAATAAATAAAAGCTAAAAAAAAAGCAAGTGAGAATAATCAAAACTTTATGTAACAGAGTTTTTGTTTCAAATGGTGTAAGGCTTGCCAGGATAGAGAACACTGAAAAATTATCCTAGATTAAAGAACAAACATTAACAATAAAAAGTGTATGTAATGGCATTAAGAAAATTATTGGGGCCAGAGATATCTCTCAGGCTTTGGAATGTAATGCTGTGATTTGGATTTTCCTGTCAATTCAACAGGAAGTGCAGAGTCCTGCACCTGGGGAGGAACAACCCCACGCACCAGTACTTGCTGTGGTGCATCCACCTTGAAAGCAGTTTTGCAGAAAAGGACGTGGGGGTCCTGGTAGACACCAAGGTGAACATGAGTCAGCAATGTGCCCTTGTTGCAAAGAAGGCTGATGGTATTCTTGGCTGCATTAGGCAAAGTATCACCGTCAGGTCAAGAGATGTGATCCTTCTCCTTTATTCAGCATTGATGAGGCAGCACCTGGAGTACTGTGTCTAGTTCTGGGCCTCCCAGTACAAGAGAGACCTAGACATACTGGAAAGAGTCCAATGGAGGACTACCAAGATCAAGGGGTTGGAGCACCTCTCTTTTGAGGAGAGGCTGAGAGAGTTGGGACTGTTCAGCCTGGAGAAGAGGAGGCTCAAGGGGGGGTTCTTATCAGTGTGTATAAATACCTGAAGGGAGGGTACAAAGAAGATGGAGCCAGGCTCTTTACAGTGGTGCCCAGTGCCAGGACGAGAGGCAATGGGCACAAACTAGGACAGAAGAGGTTCCATCTAAAGTTAGGAAGCACTTTGCAAATGCAAAGTGGTAGCTAAAATTGAGGAAAGAAGAGTATGAAGTAAAGCAGAAATGAATAACAGATCTCAGATATTTGCAGGGATCTTTGCTCTCATTCTTTCATCTTCCAGCTCCTTCTGTGTCTCCCAGATTTCTGTCCACCATGTTCATCTTGAAACTACAAAAATTTCACTACCAGTCCAAAAATATGAGTGAAAAGTCTTTTTTTCTTTTCTTTTTATTTTATTATTATTATTTTTTTTTTTCCTGAAAACAATTGTCTTTGTAATTCTTCCAGGCAAGAAGCAGATGCATGACTTCCCAATCACTGTTCTACATAGCATGTTCCCTGTTTTGGACTGGCATTTTTCTGGAGTAATTTAAATGGAAGGAGGAGCTTGATAATTTCTGCCATTTTAATAGACTTGTTATTTGTAAGCATATATAATATGTTGAAAACAATGGTCATTTTTGAAGACCTCACGTAATTTTTGTGTCTTCTACACACGTAAGTACTGGTGTAAAAATGAGGATGCCAAGAATACCTTAATTTTTCAAACATACTCAGCAGCAGTTACAGATCCCCCATAAGAGTATTCTCTCATTTTAATTCTTGAAGCATGGAACACTGTGGAATTACTAAGTAATGATTTTAGCTATCATTATCACTGAACCACATATAACTCCAGAAAATGTTAAAATAACCCTAAGCCAAATTCCTCAAAAACCTCCTGGCAGTCACTAAACTGCTTTCCATTCAGTCTTTGAAGTGAGCCAAATGTCTAATTGTGGATCAGAAAGACAACATGGTGCTGTGCTTCATTCATACAGTGGTATTTTAAGTTTCAGTGGATATATAAGCAAGCACGTTGTAGTGCAGTCAGACACCAAGTGTAACCCAAAAATGGTACTGTCAAACTATTTTAGCTTTCATTATTGGTTTTCCCTAGTTTTTCAGTGTGAAAACTTCTCTCCTTCTCTATAGACAGGAAGAAAAGAATTGTTCTGATTTAGTGTAGTTTCAGGTGATAACACTCAAGACTATTTGAATGTGTAGCTACACCACTTCAGTATGGAGTGTGAGCCATCAATTTTGTATATGGAGTAACCTGGAGAAAAATCAAACCTCATCATACCTATCTACATAGACAAATACAATTGGCTCTTTTCATTCCATACTGTTAACATGGAGACTTTAAAAAACTGTGAAGAAACTATATTTAACAAAGTTCTTGTAGGATTTTTTGCTTCACGACTTTTGTTTTCTCAGTGCTCTTACCCAAACAGAAAAAAACAAGGTTATTTGTCTGAGATTCCCATTTCTTTTTAGTGACTTTTTCTCCTTAATTGCAAAGAGGAAGAGTTGTTTTTGGTGGTGTTTCAGTTAACTGTGGGGAAGACATAAATAAAAAAAAAACCTATACCTCAATGTTTTGCACATAGATCATATTACATGATGTCGTGTTTCTTCTCCTTTTATGTACATAGATGTATTTATTTATGGTCATCAAAGAAGAAAAGAATCTTACCAAAATATGGTAAGATGAATCCTTCCTGAATGATTTCATTTATCCAGTGGAGCACCCATTCTATCTGAAAGCTCCCGATTGTAGTAAAAAATGGTATTTGATTTCAATGTAAGAATGATCCCAGTACACACTTTAATTCAGTACATGAAAAGACAACCTGTTGTGAATGAATGGATAGTACAATAATGAGAAAATGTGCAAAAAAAAAAAAAAAAAACCTTTAGAAAGATCAACACTTTTTTTTTTTATTATTATTGTATATGTACAAAAAAGGATAGATTAGAGCAATTCCGAAGTTGAATCTACTCTGGCATTACAAGAACAGTACAGCACCAAAGCTCTCCTGTGTGGAACTTCTCTTTCTAATGTCATAATTTTTTTCTACAGAAAGGAGATTTGAAAGAAACTTTTAAACCTATCAGGTCTTTCCAGAGAGACACTATTATTTCTATAGATGGCTAAGTCAGAGGGGGACATTTTGGAAACAGTAAATGTGGTGTGAATTTCCCATTGGCTCCTATTTCTTTTTTTCCACTGAGAAGTAAAAGGAGAAAGTTAATGTGCACATTTCTGCTGTACATGAACCTCTGTCTTTTGTAGATGACACTACCAAACTATGTGTGTGTATGAAAATTTTGTCCTTGAGGTGCTGTAGATAGGACAAAAAGGAAGTAGAGAGGAAAAAGAAGACCTTAAGATTTGAAAAAAATAATGCAACTTAATAGTAAAATTCAAAATAAATGTAACATGTAAATGTAATATTGTAAGATACGATTAAGGAGCAACTGTACATGATCTCTTTCTCTCCCCTGATGTCTGAAGCCTTATCTTTCCATTATACTGGTAAGAACAGACAAAAGGAACTTCAAATGGGACACAACTGGATTCCATCACAGACATTTGTGATGTGCATGAGTTTTTACTGTGGTAATTCAAACAGCTTTCCTCAAGTGAGTGTTGTTGCCACTATTTGACATGTAGAGAAGTGAAGGAACATGAGGACAAAGTTCAGAGAGGGTGCATTCTTACATATGAAAATTACTTTTCATATTAGAGAATGGGCAGCTCAGAATTGCTCCAGTATGTATGGAGTATGATTGTTCCAGGTATGGAGAATGATTTTACATTTTTGCTGCTCTCTCAGTATTATTTCAGCTTTAGATGCTCTCTCTGACCTGTTCCTTATTTCCATATTTTTTACACACTCTTGACTCAATGGTCACCAGCTAAAAGGCATTCTGAAAATATTTTTCACATCTCAAGTTCATTTGTAAATGTCATGTAGTATTGTCTTTGGAATTCTGAATAGTATCAGATAATCATAGAGCTCCTTCAATTGCAAGGCTGAAATATTTTTCCTTACATATTTTTTGATCAATGTAACCACTATGAATTAGAAAAGTAAATACAATATTTCAGTAAAATGAGTTTATTAATTAGTCTACATATTATTTGGGCAGTTCTGCTGCCTGACATTTACTAATATGGGAAGTTACTGAAAACCTAAACTGTCTGTAGTTGTTAATTCCTGTGAAAACTCCTGAGGTAAACATATCCCATTGAGCAATACCTGTTTGTGCACAGATCAATCAGCCTGTCCCTCAGGCACTTTACAGCCTTCTATTTGTTTCCCATCATTTACATTTTTTCATACTTGCACAATAGATGCGTCTGTGCTTACAAATTGTTGTGAGGTCAGCCAGAAGACCAGTCAAAATACCTCCATCTTACACCTGAAGACATATTACTATCTATAACTGGAAGAGTCTTTTACAGTAAAATGAAGAACACCACCGCAGACTAAATTCCCATTAAAACTCCTATATATGCCCCAAATTGGTCGAAAGGCAAGAAAGTAACATTTCCAGCACCTAAATATACTGTACTCAACTCTTTCTGCATAGAGCACATAAGTGGGAGGATCAAGATCAGAGAATACTGTGAGTTCATGCAGACAGTGATGTTAGTGTAAGCACTTGTAGAAACGACTGGGTAGAGATATGCCCTTAGGCAGGGTCAAAAAATACTTAAAATGCTTGTACAAGCACTGTGAAGTAGCATACTACAAAGGTCCAGCACATGTAAATCTGCCTTTAGTAAGGGTGTAGCTTCAGTAAACCGGCAGGACTTCTCAGCTCCTCCAGTCTCTCCTGAACTCTGCAGTGAACTGTGAAGCAGGCAGCAGAAAGCTGAAATGGTAGTTGACCTTTCAGAGCAGAGAAGTTCAGAAAATGGTGGGTGCCAGCCTGGTCTCTCACTCGCAGTTACTGTTGTGTAATACGATGTGTGGTAGAGTGAAAAGAGAAGGAAACCAAGCTAAGCAGCAGAGGCTGCTCTCTCTGGTCTGATTACATTCTACCTTCAAACATTGATTCTTTAAAGTATATTCTAATTTTAGTTTGATGAAGAGCTTTGGCTTTGTTTGGTTTGTACATTGTTCTGCTATTTAAAACCCCTCATTTATTTATTGTTTGCAGTCTGCAGATCTGACCACATTCTTGTTAATCATTGATCATGTTTGTGAGTCTGATAAAGTTCTCCAGTGCTTGTACCTGGTTTTGAAGTCTGTTCAGCTGCAACAACAGAGGAAGTGACTCACATTCAGAAAAATTTTTCTGTAAAAATGCTGAAAGCTTTCTATGACT
Source organism: Anseranas semipalmata (assembly GCA_013399115.1). Taxonomy (NCBI): domain Eukaryota; kingdom Metazoa; phylum Chordata; class Aves; order Anseriformes; family Anseranatidae; genus Anseranas; species Anseranas semipalmata. Next base: position 553,885 of record VXAA01006341.1, read on the forward strand.
ATGTCTAACCTGTAGGATGAAGACTTGCTTTCCAGGTCCTGAGTCTGTGACTTAATTCCCTATATATCTTAAACTCACCTCTTGCTCTGCGTCCTTTTCCACTTTTCTCGCTAGGGAAAAATAGTTGTGCTCCTCATGGTGTCCTGGTTTCAAAACACAGCACCATACCAGCTACTAGGAGGAAAATTAACTCTAGCCCAGCCAAAACCAGGACACATGGAAAGGTGGAAAAACATATTCCAGTTCTGTGCCTGATCTGAATGATAAAAGGACCAGCATTGTGGAGTGTCCTGCAAAATGTTTTGTTCAAAACTCATAGGATGTAGTAATGTGGCTCCATTTTATCCTTTAAAGTTTGGTATAGAAGATCACAAAGAAATTGACACCTGACTGACCACCATACATCTATGTACATCTGTGTACATCACCATGTACACTTGTATCTGATGCACATCAGCAGTGATTGATAATCGTGTGATTCACATCGTCACAGCAAGCTTACATGAAAGAAAAGCTTTTTTTTTCATTTTTATTTCACACACTGGTGGGAAAAAAACAGCTTTCACATCACTTCCCATTTTGTTTGTGTTATTTTTCTGTAAGCTTTTCAGCAACAGACCAGGGATTGGAGATGAGCTTATAGACATCAATGTTCTTAACACAATTTGGAAACTCAAATCAATGAAAATCAGCTATATGTTCAGCTACATCCAAGATACTGAGGTAAATAGCATCACAAAAATATCAACAGTTGTCTCTGACAGTTAATCTGGCTACATATAGCTATAAAAGCCTGGAATAGTCAGTTTCTAAAGTGACAGCAACCACTTCTGAATTGGAGAAAACCCTTCAATTTTCTCACCACTTGGTTTTCAATTACAGAACTTCTGCCACCATTGTGCCTCAATACAGGGCAACAATTGCAGCATGCATCATGTCATCCAAATCAATTATATCTGCTTCCACACTGATTGTTTTCCTTTTTTTCAGGACGGTGAACTTTGTTCTTTAACCTTCCAGGTCTCTTTAAATCACATATGGGCTCTCAGAGCTGTTCCACTATGGTAAGACCTGAGTTGCGGTTGTGATGAACTCTTCTGGTGCTTATGTGGATGTTTTCCATTGCTATAAACTGAGCTATATGCTGCTCCCAACATCTACACAAAACAGCAATCTTGCAAAAATTTATTCTCTAATTTGAAAGACAAATTTTTGTATGGTACACAGAAATCTAAAATAGGCACTAGAGATCATGGAGTAACAGTTCAGTCCCAAGAAACACAATGATCACCCAGTTAGCAAGTTCTGATAATTTTTATCCAAACTGCACAGAAGGAGGAAAGTGGATGCATAACTTGTTCATAGGCAAGGCATGAGGTTGTTGGTATGAAAATGGAGATGATCAGTGACAATTTGATAGACTACAACAACCTCTCCTGCATATGGGAAAGGGTCAGTAAATAAACCATGACAAATGAGTCATAGTCTTAGCTCCTCTGAGTAGCTGATGGTTTAACTTACATGTTTTACTCATGTTGATTCATCAATAACAGTTCCTGAAGGGCCTGAACATTGTATTGGCATTTATTTACTGGTATCAGTCATGCACTTGATCTACCTAGTGAATTGGTTTTCCTGTGTGATAAAAGATTGTAATTGTATCAGAAACAGTTGGGAAACTTGTTTCCTATAGTGCTCTGGCAATTTTACTCCTGATCTTGGATGAGGAAAAGTGAAAACAAGTTTACATGAAAATTAAAAACACCAGAAAAAAAAACATCTTATTTTCCTTATATATATTTTTAACCACAATAATTCTCATTTTTCTAGAAAGATATAGTCTCCCACATAGTAATATGTAGAACAAGTATGAAGATTGTTTTACCTGTAGGTAAATGTATATTCTTTTATATATCACGTATGTATGTGTATATAAACACACGTCCATATTTAGATTGGCCTTGAGTGAAATACTAAGTTGTAAGAATTAATAACCATTAGTTGTATTAACATGAGAGCAACAGTGGCTCTTCACAGACATAAAACTCTGCCACAAGTTGCTCAAGCTCAGGGATAGAAGTCCAAATATTCTGTTTCACAAATACTGATTTTTACATCGTATAAAAGAAGGCTAGAAGGTACATCCTAGCCCAGATAAAGTTACTATTTAAGTTAGTAAAATGTTTCTCAGTGTTATTAATCAGCAAATTACTATAATCACATAATGGCTGGCGTATTATGTCTATGTAGTGCCAAACTGTCCAAATCCCAGCACTTGGGTTTTATAGCAACCCCATAAGAGACTGATGAATGCAAATGCTTTTATAAATGATATTATACAGCAGCATTACAATGTTCTCTTGAAGTTTCTTTAATAAACATAGTCCCTTAAAGTACTGATGTAACATCTCTGATGAGTCTTAACCATAATGAAAGTAAAAATGACAATATACAAAAATAGTATGTCACTGCCAACGTAAACTTCACAGTAACAACTGGAAACACTAGAATTTTTAAAAAATAAGTCTGCAGTTTCTTTTGCCTTCATTCTGCAGTCCCCTCATCACTTCTGTCTGGCACATAGGAACTTTTCTTTCTTAGCCCAGACATCATTTTCTATTTCATACCTCTTGTATTAAATGACTCCTTCTGTACAAAATTAAATTCCTTCCTTCCTCTCTCCCTCTCTCCCTCCCTTCCTCCTTCCTCTTCCTCTTCCTCTTCCTCTTCCTCTTCCTCTTCCTCTTCCTCTTCCTCTTCCTCTTCTTTCCTTTCTTCCTCCCACCCTCCTTTTTTCTTTCACTTCTTCATTCCCTCCTTCCCTGCTTCCTCACTGCCTTCCATCCATTTGTGGTTTGCCAGTTTTCACAGGCAAACCACAAATCCTTACCCTTTCAGCTGTTTTCCTTCACATTACATATGAATTCTTTTCAAAGATTTTCAGTACTGGTGGAGTGCTCTACAACAACAGTGTAAAAGACTGTTCCTATTGTTTTGTAGAATGTACATTCCTAAATTTTCTAAACTTTAGCTTTTCAGGACCACAAGGTACAAATATATCTCATTCTATGAAAGGCAGAGAACACATGGAAATAGAAAAGGCTGGTGGTGTGAGCTGGTAGTGATCTTAAAGTTTGATTTTTTGATTTTTAAAGTTTGAATGAATTAATTTCTAATACAGTACCTTTTCCATTTCATGTCCATTTAGTTTATTTGAGTCTCACAAATTTTTCTTTATGTCACCTGTGTCACTGGGCTTATTTCATGTGGAATTCCAGCATTGTTCACCAACAGGAGAAGGAAGCAGCACCTCAGTTGAGAAATCAAAAAAACTATCACATCATCTGTTTTGTTGTGGTGGTTTTTTTGTTTGTTTTTGGTTTTGTTTGTTTGTTTGTTTTGTGTGTGTGTGTGCGTGTGTGCGTGTGTTTTGTTTTTAAATCTGCTCCACAAATCTTCTGAGGTCTTCTTTTAGAGAAGAAGCAAGTAAACCTTGCATTTAACATTCTTCTCTTAGGCAAAAATTTAGGGAAACTTGAGAGAAAATCTGCAGTATGTTATGTGTTTTAAACAAAGTTATATTGATCATAATAATATATTATATGATAAGATATACCTCTGTAGATATACCTCTGTAGTTTTAAATGACCATTTAAGTAAAATTTATCAGATCTACTGGATGACCCATACAATTGCATACAGGTACAAAAGACTTGCAGTTTAAGATAATGCAGAAAAAATCTGCAGACCCACAAACCATGTTCACAATTAATTTTGCTGCCCTCGATATTTTGCTGCTCTAGTTGGCAACCTATTCTGCTTTTATGGCAGAGTCAGCCCTGCTTGCATACTTATGACCTGTCTATTATTGGTCCATTTCCTTAAGGAAAAAAAAGTTACTTGTTTGAAATTAATCTCTAAACCAGCTGACCAAAAGCTGCAATATTTGCATTCTTGCAAATCTGATACACCAAGGCACATTAATTCTACTTTTTTTACCAGCTGGCAAGATTTTTTTGCACTTCTTATCTTTTTTATAAGTGCACATACTAATGTTATTCTTTGCTTAGCTTTCCTATTTACTGTACAGCTTTATAATGATGTTCTTAGGGTGGCTAGGGAAAATGCATTTCGAAAGAATGGGCATTTTTTCCTTTTGTTCTTCAGCAACTCTTTTTTAATAAATCACTTTCTTTATACATATACAATGAAAAGCTTTAATCCCTCAGAAATCTGCTCCACTGACTCCTCTGCTTCTGACACTCATTATTGTATGTTGCATCTCTTCTGTTTCATTAGTGATAACCCAAAAGACAACACATTTTTCTTTCCATTCTTATCCATGATCATGAAACTCTCTCTGATAAGATACTTCTAATACATCCTTTAATCTGGTCTATATCTCCTGTAAAAGATACACCAAATAACTGAAAGTACGAATGTTCAGGTTAATCATAATTTATATTTGCTACAAAGATATTTTTTGTGTGTAAAATACATGTATATTTGAATATTTCTCTCCATTCTTACTCTTATTGTGTGTTGTCTTATGCTTTAGACATGCAATTGGTTTTGAGTGGATTAGTTCATGAATCCACATAGAGCTGAAGCGGGGAAGGTATTTTAATAAATAAAGCTGTTGTCATATACAGTATTATAAAATTTCATAGGTGGTCTTCAGAGTCAAACTTCTGATTTATGACAAAGACCATCAGCATAGTGACTTTTTAAAGCATGAACAAGTTTAATATCAGATTTCTGGCATGTACATCAGTGAACTTTAAGGATAAGATTATAAAAAAATTAAAGGTAGGCTGTGACATCATCTGTAACAATCTACAGAAAACTTACTGGTAGCAGACTCATCCAAAATATTGGGGATAAAAATAAAATATTTAAGTGGCAGCCATAAATGATATATATTATCCTTGTACAAAAAGAAAAAAAAAACAATCTGAGATTTATGTATTCAGAAATTTCAGAATAGACAGAAATTTCCAAACGGCCTCTGAACTCCGAAGTTCAGGTACATGAACTCAGTAGGAATTTTCCTGGCTGAACAGGAATCTTCACACGTTCCTTGCTTTGAACATTCAGAAACGAAGATGTTAGGTCCCCCTCAGAATCATCTCATAAGTAAATTTAATAGCAGCCAATTTCAGCTTCTATACATTAGAACAGGCTCCATAACTAATACTAGCTATGGATCTAGGTCAGCTGTTGCCAAGCTTTTTCTATATAGTTTAATTTGCAAGAGTCTTGTTTTATAAATTTGCCTTTGGCTTTAATATTAAATAAGCAGCACTACCACTCTGTTAAGAAGGCAGAACTCAACTTTTGGCCCACCTTAGTGGTTAAGCCAGTCTGGCCAGTGCCATCAGTCAAAATTCCAGGCTTTTGGGTTGTCTCCTTGAGGAGAGGATGAAAAAAAAAAACAGTTTTTTTAGACTTGATACTGCTTGTTTGTGACAAATGTGCACTGTTTTTTGTTTTTTTTTTTTTTCTTCTCCTTAAAATATTCTTTGAGGGATTCAAATAATATGACAGGTTCTTTGCTTCCATCTCCAAGACTTCTTTAGTGACCAGTTCACCTAAAAGCTTTCTTAGACTTTTCTTTGGTCAAAACTACTAGTGCTTCCATGAATATACTCATTCATTCTTTACGGCCATCGTCTCTGTTAAATATACACAGCTAGGAAAAGACTATTCAGGGAAAGTTTTCTGTTCAAATTCTACATTAAACTCCTTTCTGCTATTGTTTGGCAAAGACACTAGCCTATGTTTGTGGTGGACGCTTAACCTTCATTCAATTTACTGACTTATTTGAGTTGTGGGACACCTAGGGTTTATGTTTTCAGTTAAAATAAAGTTTAATCCAATCTCTGACAATATGAGATGGTCTAGTAGTCCTTTCTTCTCCTGGAGTTGTGCTGTATGTACAGTTTTTTAAGGATGCTTTAGACTTATTCTGTAAAGACCAGATTCAATTGTTTCTTGTCACTGTGTTATTTCCATTGACTCTCACTTGCAGTGATACTCAAAAGCCACTAACACCTTTAGTAAAAAAAATGTTCCTCTGCTGAACAAGCTGTACTATCTAAACATTCCTTAAAAACAAACAAGCAAAAAACCTATCCACTGAAAATAAGTATATTCTGTGCAATTAATTATCACTAACAAAGAACTATAGTTATTTTTTGCATGTTTGTACTCATTTTTTTCTAGCATTTGTTTGTTAGAAAGTAACAAAGAGTAGTAGAAAAAGAAAGAACAGCTTCTAAGACTTTCTTTGATGCCAAGATAGTTGTTAGAAATGGAACTTTAGATTTTATTTCAGCTTCTTATGAGCTGTAGTGGTTCTCTGAATGTTCTTCAATAAGGAAAAAGCCCATCTCTATTGCTGCCACATTTTTGTCTTTGAGAACCTGGCACCTTGACACTCCCTTAACTAAATTCTCCCTCTGCCCAGAATTCTATTGCTGTCCCACCTACTGTGATACTGTGATCTACTGTGATAGCAGGAGGGATTTGGGGTGTTAATATTACCAGAAAACAAAGCACCAAGCCTTATTTTGGATCGCATTGTTAAAATGAGTATGTGATGCTGTTATTTCCCAAACAATAATACAGTGAAGTCACTTTTTTCCACTTTCTTAATAATAATAGCATTCTCACACCAATATTTATCCCATAACTATCAAATCATATAAGTGAGTTATCTGAAATGAATGAACGATCCAAGTGTATGACACCTACAAAATTCAAAGAAGTGATGCCAGTTCTTGCTTTTACAGAATGGACAGGGAAACAGGTTTCTTTTTACTTGCTCTAAAAATCTTTGAAGATCTAGTCTGGCCTTAAGTGTCTATATTATTAGCAACCCATATTGGATTTCTATCTTGTGCGTGTGCACATGGTTTCTCTGAAGAAGGGCTCATAACAATTGTTGCTGTCCATTAAAATTTAGAAGTTTATATAGAAAAGTAATGAACAGACCTTTTCTTCTTTGGACACCTGTACAGTCTCTAAAAATGAGATAGTCATCCTTCTTCAAAATTCTAGCCTATTCTGGAAAGCATAAATAAGGAGAGAACATAGCTTTAGAAGCATTTAGAATGTAACACTTGACTGGCAAGCTGGAGAAATATAGTATGTGTCTATTTCAATACAAATTTCATGCAATGATGATTTTTAGTAGGTTTAAAAGGAAGACCTTCTCTTTCTTTTCTGGACATTTCACAGTTGTTTCTTTTCAAGACTTGTAAGACACCGTGTATTTGATTTTTATAGAATTTGACAGTGAACACTAGAAGCAGGTTGACAATCATTTGCTGCAAACCAGTGCTATACTTTGTCACTGAAATAACAAGGCTGTCTTTAACCTTAAATATCAAATGATATTTTGCAAGTACATTTTTGAAGAAAACCTTCTCAGTATATTCTCTATTTTTCTGAAACTTTTTTCTTAGATTTGATTAAAAATAAAAAGTTCAATATTCATCCAATTTCAGTCATCCGGACTGTTAATCTGAAGCATATTGAAAAACATTTTCAACCATTTTCTTTTATAAAAATATCATGTATGTCAACAAAGCATTTAAATTTTGACTTCTAGTTCTGTAAAAAATTTCTTCATTCCCTTGTCACAGCTTGTCAGCCTCATTGATGTGGTGCCTGATTCTTGTAGTTTACCCATTACAACATGCTCCAAAGTGTCCTTTGAATAAAGGAATGTAGCTTTTTTCATATGAATAAAGGTCAACAAGAGACGTTTATGTTGCTGAAGTTAAAATGGCTGTCCTGAGAGATTACCACTCTGCAGTTCTTTCAGGTTCCTGGATTTTGAGTATAGTAGCGGAGTATTTTGCTTTGATTTTTTGTTTTCTTATTCACTATATTTAATTTATCTTGCAATATGAACAAAGAGTGAGAAACATCAGTAAATACCAAAAAATTGGAGATAAGTTGAATGATTTCTTCTGGTAGTTTTTTTTTCCCCATTTTTTTTCTTTGTTTTCTTTTCTAACCCACCTATTTCTGGTCTTATTATGTATTTTAAACAAGAAAATGTAACTTTTGGGTGATCAAGAGACATGAAATTCAAGGATTCTGACAGTCCAGATGTAACAGAAACCTTGCAGCCAGATTTTAACATTCTTTTTTAAATTAATGGTGTATTTGTTATAAAACACAGTTTTAGTATTCCAAAAAACGCTAACGAATTCCTGTAGAATCTGCTGAACAGTTTCAGCTGTGAAGGCAAAGAAATCGACAAACAAAATCCTCAAGGCTAGTCTTGTGAAGCTGCCAAGGTAGGAAATGGCATTTATTATCCCAGTGATTATGAATGTGGAAGACCTGGATTCTTTCTTTGCCTCAGATATGGCAATCGGTTTGATCCTGAATATAAAAACTAAGCTGAGTGAATCCTGCTCAGCATCCTGTCCTATTGCAAAGATCATTCTGTGAAAAATCATTCAGAAGCCAAATTATATAATGGCAGTGTGCATGGCAGATTTATACCTCTGCTTGTTTGCTTTATTTTTTATCACAGAAGGTTTTCACCAATGAGTGTATGTCACGGTGGTTTATAGCAGAATATCCAGAACACCTGTGGTAAAAAAAAAGCAAGCATGAAGCAGCCAAAGCCATCAGGTTACATTCAACAACCACAAACAAGAACAGGGAGTGTTTGTAAGGATGCTAGTGACTTGTCTGTTTAGGAGCCTGAGAAGCACAAAAACATAAACTGCTTGACTCTCAGAAACCAAGGTAATGACAAATCCTGTGAAACTTGGGGGAAAAAGTCAAGACAGAAGAAATGTCAGGCTGAAAATGCAGTATTGGATTAGCATCTGAGAACACAGTTTGAAGCTAAGCATGAAGGAAGTGTGAAATGGCAGGTGTCTGAGGTGTCTGAATGAAATGCAAATACTAGCAATAACCTAAAAAACAATTGATTTTAAATTTTATTAATTTTTTAAGATTGTATTTGCTAGAGAGAATGCAAAAGTCTATTTCCATGGAGTTAGGAAAAACATATGTGAATGTTTGATAGTGATACAAAATTAGTTTGAGCTTGTAGATCCCTATACAGACTTTTCACAAGAGCATTGAAAACAAATAAGCAGAATTAAAAATCATTACTTCCTCTCCTCCTCCCGAGTACTTTTGACCCAAACAAAAATGAACTGGGCTTCCATTACCCCAGCATCTTACAGCATATCACAGGAAAACACTTCCACTAATAAAATCTTCATGATGTGGTCTATTCAGAACGACTTTAACATCACAGCAGTGTGAAGATATATTAATGTGGATGACAATTTGATCTCATATGATTCTGATGAGAAGTCGACTAAAAAAATTCAAAGATAATTCATTTCAAATAAAGAAAACATTTTGGTTTAGATCTCTTCCTCTCTGCTTCTATGTAATTTTCATTTAATTCTATGTTTTATATGTATCCTCTGTTTTTCCTCCCTCTACTCTTTTTATACTTTCTTCACAGAATTTCTTAAGTCAATACGAATCTGATAACTTCTGTGCTTCAGTTAACCTTTTGAAGCTATGATGCTTGCATGGATTTGAAATCTAATCAGATGAATTTATCTACCCTCCTTACTGATAGCCCAGATAAAAGACTTCCAAAAAGTATCTGTGTATCAGCTGCTGACTGCAATAGTTCTGCACCTTCAGGGAGAATTTGGCAGAGTTTATTCTGAACCTGACCTTGCATGAGCTTGCATAAAAAGTGGAAGACAAATTACTTAAGGATAATCTCACAATATGAGCAGAAGGCCACATCATCAGTAAATATTAATTGGCATACTTCCAATTACTTCAGTGAAGCTATACTGATCTACACTAAGAATCTGACCCAGAGTTGTAACGTGGTTACATACCTGTCACCATGGTGTCATACAGTGCAAGTCATGAACTACCTCTCCTTTCTCATGAGAGCAGTTCCACTGAAATAATTAATAGCTGCATGAAGAGGGCAATCTGCTTTTAATTCTCTGATGAATTTACAGAAAGTTTATGTGATATGCATGGATATTATTTATTGTGTTAAATATAAATATATGCAGTCAGTGCATTTGTATAAACAAATTGCCAGGTAATGTTTTTTTGAACTACTTAGAATCATGTGGATATCACTTTGCTGAAGCGTTTAAACAGTTCACTTGCACTTAATAGGAATTATGGAGTCACTTGAATAGAAAGGAGTGTAAACCAGAGAACTGAAAGGGTTGGTGCTGCTGTAATTTCACACTGGAAGTGAAACCTGTGAACAAGCCTTTGTATCATATAGTTGGAGAAAATAAAACAAAAGATAATTGACATCTAAAAATTTAGCCGAATAATCTCCTTATGGTCCCAATCGGTATGTCACCATTAATGTAAAATATGTGATCTTTGAACGAAGCTCACTGTATAATGCAGAATTGTCATGGGTTGAAGCCTATCTGAAAGCAGCACCCCCCTCCCAAAACAAAACACTGACTAATATTTCATTAAAAATTTGACTAAAATAAAAATATTGTCCAGCTCTACCTGACTGGGTTAATAATGACCTGAAAGATGAAGAAGGAATAGATAAAACTGTTATTAACATCTGACATTTTATAACAAAAGTAATAAATAAGAGAATAGCTCCTTTTATTAGACCAGGGAAGTTGGGAAACACGTAAATGGACCTCCAATGATATAGAGAAGACTGAGCCTGAATTGGAGCCAGGAGATGTTGGGGCCAGGCCACAGGATGGGACCTTATGTCTGGAGCAGCTGGAGCACCTGGAGCAGCTGGAGTGAGGGTCCTGGTCCACTGGGTTACAGTGCTCATCTGAACTGGGGTGGAGTGGAAGGAGCCACTGTGAATGCGTGGTGAGTGTCGCAGATTAGAAATCATAGAATAGCAATTGCAATCACTTGCTGTGCTCACCCTGCTTAGCAAGTATGTTTTAGATAATATGTCCCGATGTGGTATGGTTCTGTTCTCATGGCTGCCCCACCTGCAACAAGAACAAACGTAAAATGTTGATACTGTCACCACATTAACTGTACCTGCACTATTCCCACATGAGTTTTCAAACAAACAAAAAAAATCATACTTTTTATTTGCTGGTATGGAAGTATGCATAACAAGCAATTTGTGGTAAATAATGTGGTTAACAATGTAAAGAATCACAATACTTCTTGCTGTCACTAGCTTTTGTGGGTCCTGCTTTTTAGGATGTTCAGTAGATACAAGTTGAGGTTCTGCTGTCACCAGCTTTCCGATGTTTGTTTTTCTGATCTCTTCATATTGTTGAATGATTTATTTCCAGTTGGGGATACAATTTCCCTTTATTCCAGGGTTGTTGTCATAAATTTCTTGCTGTACATCCTCTTGTTTGTTTGGTGACCTGTAGCAATATTTATTCTACATTCTGATGCTTCTATTTGTCCCCTCACTTCTTCATACTGCCTTTCAAATCTGAAGTGTATTGAACTTTTTCTCACTGTATACCATATGCCAGAGAGGACAGATGACAATTTTGTAAGGTTGAGCATGGAGGTTGGCACTATGACAGGAGGTTTGCTGGTGGAAAAACATCATTTTCTTGTGAATCCATTGCGTATCAGTAGGTGTCACATAACATTTTTTTCTACTTTTTTTTTTTTTCCACAAAGAATATCTGACATCATTCTCTTTTCAGTATCCATTAATCAAAGTATTATTTTTCCCAACTACATAAAACTGAATCCTTGAAGGTATTTAAAATTAGAGGTAAAATTACCTGCAGATGTGAACATATTATAAAGCTGCCTAATGTTCTGCATAAATATCCTGAGCAAAAGAAAGAGTAAAGACTCTGTTTATGCCTTTAAAGTGATAAACAAAGAACAGAGATTTAAGAAATAACTATTAACTTTATGCAGTGGGTTCTTGGTTTTTATTTCCCATCTCACCAAGACACTTCATGACTAGTGATACGTCATAGCTCTGAAGAATGATGGGAAAAGCTCTATTTAAATCATAGGAAGAGTGATAAGAGAGACATGTATGGCTGTCAGAAAAAGGGAATTTGGGGAAGCATATCCAAGAAAACAAAACAAAAATGAAGATTTCTTGCTGTCCAATGATAGCTAGGCATATATATTCTGATGTAGATGGTACGAAGTCTTCATGATGAGGATAGAGATGGGGTGTGTAAGAAGATCGAAGATCTTCTAGACAGAAAGAAAGGGAAAGACCTATTAGTTGCTTTTGAACTACACCCAAATAGAACCAGTATGGGAAAAAAATAAAATAAAAGAAGAAGAAGAAGAAGAAGAAGAAGAAGAAGAAGAAGAAGAAGAAGAAGAAGAAGAAGAAGAAGAAGAAAAAACATCATCTTCTTAATTGTAGTTTTCAATAAATCCTACCAAAAAATAAAAGTCAGTTTTTGGATTAGAACACTTTTGTCAGTTTTAATTAGATTGCAAGTCCCCTGGAGACCACATACCTTGCCAAGACCTATATTTTTAGGCCTAGATCCTGCAAGCATACGGATGTTCACCTTCATATGACTATTACTGTGATATTCAATGAATGTCATGGATGATACTTTATGCAAATTATGCAGTGAACTAATTTTCACAGCTGCAAATCATTTTATCATTTTATAAAACTTCCGTTTATGGTCTGCCTCAAGCAGAGTCGAGGGTAACATAGAGAATATTAAAACCTGTATATGAGATTGCTATGTGAAGGTAGTTTTTTTCATGTGAGGTAAATATTTTGGCGTTGCTGAAGATCTGTCAGCTTGCTTAGTGCTAGGATATCTAGGTTAATGAGAACACTGAATATCTGAGTGTATGCTGAAAATCTTTGGCATTTCCTGAATGTCCTGTTGTGACTAAAGGGGATCTCTGCTTATGGAATAAGTGCTGGTAGGACAGGTCCAGAGCCTCTTGGGTTAGTGACAGCTGAAAGAGGACCGGAGTCTATCTGAGAGCATTTGAGATTTTGGATGTGCCTGTGAGAGGGAGAAAAAACATGGAGGCACTGGAGAATTCATCTTTCTCAGTGTCTGGAAGGTACCTGGACTCCTTTCAGGAGGAAGTGGATCAGGCAAGAGGGGGGATTGTGAAAGACCATCCTGGGGCTAGCACTGAGTGCACTCAGTGTCTGTAGTCACTTGCTTATTTCTGCTACTATGCCTGCTCATTTCATTCAAGCCATATACTCTGCCTTCCTGTTGGGGCTGTAGTAAAAACACATTCAGAAAAAGTTTTTCAGTCAGTGGGCAGAAAGTGGCTTTATAGTCTAAAAAGATAAAACTGAAAGAAAATTCCTTATTCTTCCCCTATTTTGCCTGGATGCATAATGGAATACATGGATACAGAAGGAGGATACAGTTTGAGAGTTGGACTTATGAAGTGTTAATGTGTTTGGTTAAACACCCACGTGATTCTGTTTCTGGAGTGATGCTTAGGTTCTCCTCAAGCTGGAACTATCTTTATATTGACTAATGCAGTGGGGCCTTCAGCCTGATTTTACCTGTAGACACTAATACAATACAAATAATAAATACTACTGCTAATATGCCATTCTGTGACAAGAGTCATACTATCATTTACATAAATTCCCATTCAGTTATGCAAATGTGAAAAGGTATGTTCAGCAAGTGATCCAACCATTGAGAATTTAAGAGATGTTAAGCTACTTAAATCTGAATGCTACAATGGTATAAAATAATTTAAATTTGGTAGAATTTCATTGGACACCATTCTGATCTGGAATAGAATTTGTCTTTCCATTCTTGAGTGAGGCTATTTGCAAGTAGAAGATGGTGAAAAAGAGGTGACTTGCTATGTTTAAGCATAAGAAAGAAAAGGATTTGATTGTAAGAGGTTTATATGGCTTTGGCAAAAAATTCTCTATGTATTTCCTGTATGTGTTGGTAACAAAGTCACACAAGAGCAGTGGACAGTAAAGCTGGGTGGTGGCAGGACACAGGACTGCACAGGTGCCTGCAAAGAAGGAAGGCATGTAAGGCACAGGGTAAAGCTAGAATGATAGAGAGTTTCCAATTTTTCCTGTTTGGCTTCCCATTTCAAATTTGCCTACTGGTACGGGATACTAGACTTGTGATGCAAGGTATGTGATAGAAATAGACAAGGAGAGAAGCAGAGATGAGAAGGCTTTGGTTTTGATGGGAATGCAAGAGTGGAGAGAATGTCCTTCTCTGACCCTTGGCATAGCTCTGAAAGGAATAAAAAGAAACAATCTTTGGTGTTAAGACCAAAGTCATATAACATAGGATTAACTGTAGCTCTTCTTGGACTAAAAACCATTTCCTCTGGAAAAAAAAAAAAAAAAAAAAAGTTCAACAAAGCCACTGTAAAATTCTTCTTTTTAAAATTTCAGAAATAGATGGTTTTCTTATGTACTTTTAATGTATTATCATAGGAAACTGCGTTCTTGATTGTGAGGTTTCATATGCCAATGTATTGTAAGGTAGTGTTTAATCACCATGAACTTACTCATACTTTTATTGCATTTCTTCTATCAGGTGGAAAAGGTAGTAAAGTCTGGATGGTGAAAGTTTGCAAATAGAAAAAGAGGTTATTTTGTTCCATGTGTTTTCATGCCTGAAAGAGGTAAAAAAACAGGTAAAAAGCCCCTGTGGTGTGAAGCTGGCCACTGTTAGGCTTACCTGATTCTTTACTTTTCCCCACAAAACTGCAACTGAGTAAAAATCAGGAAGACAACATGTCTTGTGATTATGATGATGACATTTATTTTTATTTGCAGGGGTGGGTTAAGGAGAGAGTTTTTTTTTTTTTTTTCTGTTGATTTGAAAAAAATTGCTTTTAGATACATAGGTTTGTCAGATTTGTTACTGACTCCTTCAGATTCATACTACTGCCAACATATCTTTCTAAACAAAGTATACTTTTAATAGTATTTAAGTTGTATAGACTTTTTAAAGAAACTCAGAATTTATATTTCATGTATCTCCAAGATAATTAAGAACTCATATTCTTTGCTCAGATCTTCAGGCAGTTATGGTAAAAGTAAAACAGTCTGGTTTTTTGGTGCTTTGCTGCTGGTAGTTTTTCCTTTAGATAATAAATATATGGGCAATGATAATAATAAAATGTTAATAATAATAAAATGATAATAATAAAAGCAAGAAATATATGGAGGCAAACTGTGAGGAAAAAACAATGGACTATTTCTGTGGACATATTGTTACTTGTCAGCCAGTTAAAAAAATGTAAACTGAGTTTAGGTGGTTGTGTGCAAAGGCCCAAAACGAAGCTGATATGCTACTTCATATCCTACTGAAAAGAGCCCAGTCCTCAAAATAAAGAGCCTGCCTTTGCCTTAGCACAGAGGTAAATGACACTTAGAGTGAATATAATGCACTGGTGCTGGTAGCATCTAGCAGTGTGTTTCTGCTCTTTGGACAGCTGTGGACCTCACTGATGCAGACTGCTGCATTAGCTGCCTCACAGTCAGGGAGGGAACAGCTGAAGTCCCTTTTTCTGGACTCAGCAGCTGGTGCCCAAGGAAAATGAGCCACTGCCTGAGCCACTGCCTTGGAGAGCAAACCACTGAGGAATCAGCCAGGGGTCTGGGGCCAATGTTCCGCTTTCCCCAAGCTGCCCCTGCCAGTGCCGAGCTGGATACTGGGAGGAAGGAGGGCGAAGGAAAAGGATAGCTCTGGGAAAAGCTTTGGGATACTGGACCTTGGTATTCAGATCAAGGAAACACCTCTTGTATTTTGTGCCTTCAGCATTTAAGGTAACAGAACTCTTCACTCTTTGTTTTATTAAGACTCCATCAAAGACATACCTCACTAACAGAATCAATTTTTCCAGCTAAGAAAGGCAATACATCAGATCAAAAATACTTAGTTTCTTGGGACAGGAAGAGGTGAAACTAGTGTTAGCAGTGAGATCCATATATTTCAACAAAGCAGATTGTGTGTTCATATTGCTGCTGAATCAATATGCAATAAATAATGGAGATGCTCACAGATATAAAAATAGCCAAAAGGAATTGATATAAGACCAAAAGGAATTAAAACAAGACTTAAAACTGAGCCAGGAGACTCCACAAAATGAATTAAAGCAACATCTGGAAACTTCCCAAAAAAGAATTGACGATGAACTATTGTTGGAAATATCTTTGCCTGAGTAACAACTACAAAACTCTGTCAATTCTTATAAAATGGAGAGGAGCTGTGAGCTGACTGCTCTACACCAGCAGGTTTTCCAGGAGCAGAGGAGACCAGGAAAACTTTGTCTAGCTTGAGGTTTACTAACAGAAATGAGCACTTATTGGTTTGGGCAGTTAAGCAATACTCTTGAAAAGAAAATTAAAGGGACTATAGAATTCAACTGTCTGGGTGAGGAATTGGGACAGATAAGGTGGTTGAGGCAGAATGTTTGTAGAAGTTTTCCATCTTGCTTTTACCCAGAGATGCCTGGAGGGGAGAGGTCGGATTGGCTCAGCTCAGATAATACAAACCTCCACCCCTGTATCTTTGAGGGAAAACTCCCTGGGAAGCTTGTTTGGCACAGTTCACTATCCTAGTCCAAATGAATGGTTGGGGAGATGAACAGATGAACAACATATGGTCAGAGACATGGAGTAGTTGTGAGAAGCACTGTTTGCTCTGAACCCTTAGGCACATTTCCGTGTTAGCGGCTGGCTGTCTTCTCTACCCCCCAATCAATTCCTTCTAAACACTGTTCTTAAGCACATTTGAATAATTTTGGCTAGCAGGAGAAGTAACTAAAAACCTAAAAATAACGGCCATTCAAATTGTTTGCATGTAGCAAATTGCGGCCAAACAGCTGTGCTCCACTCAAAATTTATCGGCCTGATCCAAAGCCTGGTGAAACACCTCTGCCTGCTGCGATGCCTACTTTTCCTCCTCTTTATCAGCTATGAGATCAGAGCAGGTGTAGAGCCTCACTCCATATTGCTGAACATGGTTAACATTTTCTTCAAACTACAACAGTATCTCTGCACAGGTGCTGTGCAAATGCTGAATGCTGAGAGCTTACATAAAGACTCCGCTCTTCCTTCAGCAGTATGTTGTAGTTTGAAGAGTCAATCCCAAGGGGATTAAGAAATTTCTTCCATGAAAAATTGTGTTTCTTTAACCAGTGCTCAGAATGCTTCCAACAACTTTATCTGACCCCAGGATGATGAATGAGGTCATCTTGCTTAAGTCTATGTTACTTTACATTATGCTGCTGCAGCTCAATAAACATGCTTAAAGGAAAATCTCATTTTCATAATAGAAAAAAATGAAATGCCTTTCTGATATGGCTTGCACCATTTCAGGTCACCCTGTTCTCTCTGCCATTTATTGAACTGTATTAGCATCACCTTCAGAGGAAGCAGGTCACCCTTCCTTTTATGTGAAGATACAAAGCGGTAAAGTGAAAAGGGTGGGTGAAGCAAAAGCAAAAATTGCAATTAGTTTAAGTGCTACTCTTAGAGCATTCTAGTCAAAACTGAGAAGTGAAAAGTAGAAATAAGGGGGAGGAGGAGGGAAGAGTTCTAATTTAAATGATAAGTTTTCATTTAAATTTCAGTGCCTAAAAAAAAAGACAAAGGAACTAGGGTATGACTAGTGTGAAACTGTCTTATCCAATATACCTTTTATCTAGAAATGGTCTAAGGTAGGTAGACTACATGATTGAAATACATGCTGAAATTTGTTCTTCCAGAAATATTTAATCTCCTTCCCTAAATGGGAACTATTAATTAATGAAACTGTGATTGTTTTCATCTGCTCTGAGAAGAGAAAATTTGTCTGTAATAAAAAATGGCAGGATTATGCACTGTATGCTGCTTTTCCTATTAAGTGACAATATTGCTAAGGAAGATAACTAATGAGATCCTTACATCCCACATTTATGAATACACTTATTCTGAGCTGTCCCCCTTCCTGAGAAATACCATTGTTTTTCAAGATCTAATTTGGAACAAAATTTCTCTTTCAGCTGTGTGGATCAGCATTTCCCAAGTCTCGGATGGCTGTGTGAATGCACCTTATGACAAAGCTTGACCCTATTAAAAGCAAATATGTCTGGGGAAGCCATTATGCTTTCTTTTCTTGGGAAAAGATTTGTCTTCCCCTTTTTCCTGCTTACCTTTTTTTTTTTTTTTTCCTAATTGTTCATTCCAGCACATTTACTCTGAAATCTATAGCTACATTTGTCTATTTGTCTATTCATACCTGGAATAATGTGAATAATGTGTGATTTGTATTTTTTCTTTCAAAGAAAGCACATATAATAATGATTGATTCGTCTGACAAAAAACATTACATAAATGAAGACCACAGGCTATGGGTAAAGGCAAGACAGAGGCAAGACAAGAAGCAGATTGATCTTTATATACAACCGCATTATCATAGCAGATTGATATCATAAAGTTGTCTCAAGAACTTCCTGATTTTTAATTCTCTCCCTGCAACTGCTTTTATGTATCATTATCCCTGAAAGGCAGCATTTCAGCAATTCCGTGGGACATGGATATTCCTACAGATTTGATCAAGACATTTACATCATGCAAACATTTCGAAAGTCCTCCCAAAAGCTAGTTTTAAACAACAACAACAGGAAAGCTCAGTCCCTTTCAGGAGCAAAATAAATGTATATAGACATAATTTAGCATTTTTTTTAGGATGCACAGAGGGCTGCTCAGCTTCTGAACTGACTGCCAAGAAGTACAGGCTGGGAGTTGATTGGTAATCATGTTTCCACACAAGAGGTTGATAATCAAGTATTTGTATATACTATTGAAAAGTATGAAAGAAAAATGAAAGGGGCATTCAAAGAGGTAGAGAACGCAATGCATAGTCAGGAGAATAGAAAATATTTGTTTTTACTTAAACCTTTGTATCTATTTATTTCAATATTCAGCTGTAGGATTGTGGCAGGCAAGAGGGGTTCTATATAGACAGCCTGCTTGTCCATGCTGTATGAAATACAAAAATAAAAACACCAGATATGTTGAGGGAAATTGAATTTCCAGTATACATACGGGTTTTGACAGATATTTAATAGCACAAAAATTGTAAAGCTGCACTCATCTTTGCTTTGTACCAGCCCTGTGTTATCTGGAAGGAGAGACATTCTATCCCTAAACTGGATCACACTTCTTACAACCGTATGATGTTATCATCATGTCATGGGGTGCAAGGCAGAAGAAGAGAAATGGGACTTAACTCATTCTTTGCCACCATGCACCATCACAACTTGTCTCCAACTTTGGAAGATCTGGACCACTGCATTGCAGCCAGGAGTATTTAACTTGTTGGTATCAGGCCGAGAGTGCAGTGAGGAGGGCTCCAAAATCAGTGTCTGACAGGAGGAAGACGTTCATTTCCCTGATAAATCCACTCCTTGTCCAGACTACATTTGACAGCTAACCAGCTCCCACTGCAATACAATGAAGAAAGTTGCCTACTGGGGGTGCATGGGTCCTTTATTTTAGCGGGTATCAGTCAGAACGACAGGTTATTTAACTTAGCTTGCTGCATCTCTCATACCTTGTGACACCCAACTCAGCAGTACAGGTCCTATTCAAAATTCCATATAGTACCCATTACTGCAAAGCTACATAGTGTTTTTCTGACACATGGTTCAAACAGTTGGGTTACATGTTTTTATCTGATATTGCAAAGGCATTGGAGATTATGCACGATATTGTTGATAGGTGAAATGTGTAAAGTGGAGGGGTTATATAGAAAAAAATGGAAATAATTAGAAGAGTTTTTTTCCTTCAACACTAGACACACAAGATTTGAGACCACCAGCTCTGAATAAACTACAAGTACTTGTTATTCATCATTGAGGCCTAAACTTTTTATTTACGAACAAGCAAGCTGCCCCTGAGAAGAAACATTAACACTAATTTCATATCCTCTAAATTCTCTTTACAATATACAAAGATACCAAATGAGAACATGATGACAACTTTATCTCATAGACAGATAAAGCAAAACTCATTAAGCAATTTTTCTTCACATAAGGAGCATCATGACAACTTCTTAGAGCTCACAGATCTCAGAAATTAAACTTAATGAATAAAGGAAACAAAAATACCCACTTTTTAAAAATAGCAGTATGCCAGAATTTGGTAACAAAGGCAACAGTATAAGTCAAAATGAATAATATATTACTTTATTTCTACTGGAAATAAGAAAAGATTTCAGTGAATTTTGTAAACATACTTCTTCAGGGTCTTACTGGCTCTTGAATGTTAGTGTCTTTATTTTGAAATGTTTCTTTCTGATTTCATTAGGCACTAATATATAGCAATCAGCAAGGCTAGTTTTTACACAGCTTCAGATCTTTCAAGTTGTTATGTGTGCTTGAAGGAGAGAGTAGTTTGCTCTTGAAGGTAATTTATTAAGCATATTTGTATACGAATCTCTAAGTCGGGATCTATTTCTAGCTGTGCTGTTCAACAACAGATTACTTAACTCTGTGAAACTAAAGAGAAAAAGGTGCCTGCATTTCTTCATAAACTTCTTGTAATCTTCATTTTCCAACAATCAAAGAAAAACAAAGGTGAGTCACATTAATATATAAATATATAAATATTTTTTCGGTAGAGACTAGAAAATACAGTATTTACACATATAAGGGATATTACTTAGGCACTGAAATTTTCAGTATAAAATTTTGTCATGTATGACTTTTCTTGTGCACCCTCTAACATCTCAGATTGATTTTTTATCTACAACACAAAGATTCACACTTATTCTATCTTTACTGTGTAGTAAGCATGTGAAATATTGAGCTTAATACATACTTAACTGATTGAATAATAGATTTTCTAATTATTGCTTCACCAGTTGTTATCCTAGAATGAACTTTCAGAGTGCAGAATTATGGAGAATATGGGTGAGTAGATTAGGAGGCTGTTTTCCTGTACTTAAACAAAAAAGTTGGTTTTGTGTTGTTCAAAGTCTATAAGTAGGCAGTTCCCCTACCCCAGGTCTGTTCTGGACGGATGTCTACAGATGGTTTATTATGTTCTAATTTCAGCAGTTCACCTATAAGCCTGAGAAGACAACATAATTCTAAGGCAGACTTTTGAAAAGCAGACTGCTGGATATGGTGAGACATATTGACATTTTCAAGGAACGGGGACCCAAAGCACAAATGACACTGCTTTGTTATGTATGTGAAGATTTTTGAAGTAAAAAGCTGGGCTCCCTATACGGGATTTCAGAATTTTTTCAATCTATATAAATATTAGAAATATGTGTTGAATGAATCCCTGCATTCTGAATCAAAATAACTAGTATGTTTTGCTTTTCCTCCCCCTATTTCCAGTAATTGTTATTCAGACTGTGTCAGCAACCAAATGGGACCATAGATCTCTTTGAATGATTTCCCCTAACCTTTATTTCTACCAACAGATTATCAAGCAGTTTCTTTGACCATCCTACTTTCTAGACTAAGCCTTATACTATGAAGGTTAATATAGCCTTCAGTGTTTTCAGCAATACAAAAGAAATCCTGAAGAAGTCCAATGGTGAGTATAATTGAACAAACAGATGCTGCCTTTTTCAATCTCGATCTTCAGGTTCACAGTTGATGGATTCTTTTCCTGTTCCAGCCGACATCCTCCTGACGAAGACCCTTTCATTTGAAACAGACGCTTGCCTCTCTTTATCTACCTTGTCAAGATTGTTTTCACTTTCACATTCATTGCTATCTGTGTCTAACTTGGCCAGAGACTTAAGGAGAATTTGTTGTCTTTACCACCCCAGCAGGCTCTTGTGTTTGCCTCTCATTGTCTCTTACTTCTTTTAATTACTGCTACTGCTGGAACAGGCTGTTTAGCCTCTATGAAACATTTAAACTCATTTTTCTCACTGAATTGTTTACAAAACTGCTAAAGGAAAATTGAAGCAGGGTTACATTTTTTCTAAAAAGTCAAATAAAAAGTGTTCAGAAAAATGCAAGACATTTGGGTCCCATTTTAGTTTGATAACAAGGTTCATACACATGTAAACATATGTATGCCACAAAAGTCTGAAATAACTCCAGCACATAACCACTGCTATTTTAAACACTGCTGATATTGATTTATACCAGTACAATCACCTTAATTACCAGTTTTCACTCCAATTAAGGCAGCACATTATTACTTTGTTTCTCAGAAAAATTTTCATAATTAATCTTCAGAAGATCTTGTAAGAGATTTCAGGTTTTCTTATAGTCCCATCTTGTATTGGAGGAATGCTTAAAAAGCTCCTGTGGTGAGTTATTTTTGACAGGTATGGTATGACAGTAGACAGACAGGATGGATTTCATCAATGTTTGGAAAGCACAGCTACCTTCATTCAATTTAATGTCTTTTTTTTTTTTTCTTTCTTTCTGCAGAAACCTGTGATCACCTCACCCACCATGTCATTGCTACTAGAACTTCTTAGGCAAGGAATATACTATATAGCTGTCCAAAACGGCAGAGCTGACAAGAGACAGGTAAAAATAGCTTTGTTGAGCTCCAAACATCTGAGAACTATGAATTTGAGACTCTGATTTTATCTGAAACCTGCCTATTGTCCTTGTCTTTGGGAGACAAGTAGGAAACAAAAACAACAATTCCTATCCCTCATCTTCTGCTTAGGATGAAAGAATTCTAACCTAATCATACAACATCAAACATAACAAATTTTAGAAATTCTTATTTCCTGATGTTTTCATGTTCCATGACTGACCACTTCCACTGCTGGCATTATCAAAAGGCTGCCAGATAAGTATTCATATTTTTTCCCACCATAGATAACACAATTGAAATGTTAACTGGCTCCATACTCTACATGCTAAAGAACCTCTTTTATTGTCCCCTACTTGCTACACGCTGTACTATCACTTCCATGTTGCTCCACAGATGTTTAGATGTTCAAATTTTTCCTTTTTTTTTTTTTTTTTAATGAATGTTATGGATTTAGAAATAAGCATAGTGTAAATATGGCAGGTGTGCCACTTTTCTTCTTTATTTAATAGATGAAAAATGGACAAGAATATCTCTTCCAAAGTATCATTCACGATACGTATATTATGTGCAAGCCATGTTTACCATCAACAGCAATTGCAAACAGTAGAAAATATACATTCAGGATGTATAGAAAAAGCTTGCATGAAGACTTGCCTGAATAGTAAAGTTATATTCTCATGACTAATAATTTTAAAGATGTATGGGCAGAAATGGCCTGCTTAACATATACTCATATAGTCTACCAGAGAAACAAGATCCAGTCTGGATCTTGTTAAGTTATATGCAAAAATGACATTTATATTTTGTTTAAATTTATTTTGATCTCAAAATATAGGCTATTTTTTGTAGACTAGTATTTCCTCCATTGAAACTACACTTATGCTTATGTAAACTGACACTCAAAACAGTTTTACTATTTTGCTTTTTCATCAAGTACTTTAATTAATGGAGCCCTCTTCCTTTCTACAGATTTTAACAAACTTCATGCCAAGTCTCTCACTGTTTTGTTTCAGCATGTTCAAGTATAGTCTGAAGGGATTTAAACTTTCTTTGGCCATTACTTCTTCAGCTTGAAGTGAAAGCAATTATTTTGCCCCTGAGGACTGTTTTAAGGGTTTCCTACAACTATTACCAGTGAGATCTTTTGATTCTTATTAATTTGCAGAAACTCTTTTCCTTCCTATTTCTATGACATATTTGAAAGGTGAATCTTCTAAAAGAAATTTGCTAAGCTGCCATGAGCTAGTGGTCTGGTGCTTTTTGTAATACTTATGCGATGGGGAAGTGATATGACAGAAATTCTTCAGAATATTATACTGTAGGTAAGCTCAGCAGAAGAGAGAAGTCTATTTTGGACTGCATAAAAAGCAAATATATTTTCTGGTCTGACAATGCTGTCTTTCTAGGCACTTGTCAGGCCTCTTATTGGAAGGTTACTCTGTTCTGAGCTTTTTCACATTGAGTTTTAAGCTCAATTAAAGCCTTCTACCCATATGCTTTGGAACAGATCATGCAGGATATTGCAACAGGTATCTTACATGGTTTGGAGTTGCAGGTTTTCCAATGGAGGTGGGAGTGAATGGTGTTCAGATTCCTCAGCTGCAGGACAGTCAGGGACATTCTATACGGGGGAGGCATATTTCTACTATGTATATCCAAACGTGTGCTATGTTTCCTCTTCTGAATCTTTATGGAATATGACATGTGATTGTACTTTATATAATAAATGGGCCCCAAATGCTGAGTGCAAATATGGATTTAGAAACCCAGGAGTGTAAACAGAAAGAATTATCTGAGAATTCAAGAATTGTGTATTCACATCCAGGAGAGTAACTTAATTTACTAGAGATACAAATCTAGGTTAGTTTCAGTGCCTAGAACATATAATAGAAAAGTAGATAGCTGCAGATCTTTACCTACCACTGTTATATTTATATATCAATTTGAAAAGTTATAACAAAGATATTAAACAGAAAGGGTGAGGAGAGATGAAAGGGGAAAATTTTATTTCTCTTTCTCCAAATAAATAGAGAAAGTCCTAGTTGAATTCATAAACATTTGTCAAGTTATGCTTTAGTAAGTGAAATCTAAGCTTCTTTGTCTGGGCTGCCCACAAGTCTCTGTGAGAAAACTCAGTTGAAAATGGAAAAAAGAAAAACCATTCAGAATTCAACATATGTTCCAGTATATGTTCAGCATTTTCTCTTCATTAGACTCTGGCAATCTCTTCAAGGGAAGAGAAGATGTGTAATTTGAAACAGCAGTTAAGAATAACAGAAAAGTGGGAGGAGAAGCCAGTGAAATCAAAGAGGTGAAGGAGAATCTATTCCCCCCTCCACTCTATAAGGCTGCATGTCATTAAGGAGCCAATGCCTCCTACTACACGATTTTGTGTTCAAGCACTTATGACTTTGCCAAGCTAACCAGTCAGACTGAAATTTCTCATGCTGAGTGCCTGTTACAAAGTGTTTTTATTTGGATTTTGCCAGCCAAAGTGGTTTAGTTCTTTCCAAGAATGATACCAGTGAAAAATATGTTGGCTGGCCCACACTAAAAAATTTTGGCGACCTTTTCTTTGAGGACCTTTAAGTAAACTCATGCTTTGAACTTGAAAATTGGCAAGCTATTACAGTATGTGCCTTTTCTGTCACAGTGAAATCTGTCTGAAAGAGACTATGAGCTATAACATTAAACGGTAAAGCGTAGTTTGCAGATATTTGATAGAGGTATCTTTCACAGCTCTCAGAGGAGTTTTTTGTTTTTTTTTTCATGCTAAGCTTGCCTCAGCTTGGTGCTAGGAAGGGCACCAAGCTCAGCCTTGAACACCATTGGGTATTCCTTCACTAGGCGAGAAGCTTATGTTGGAATAGTGACATGAGACTCCCAGGAACACAAGGAACAAAGACATTGGGGTAACTGGAAATGGGCATGGGTGAGAGAGAACAACTGAAAGATCTGACAAGGTGGAGGGAGCGAAGCAACTAGGAGCAGGGTAAGAGATGTACTGAGGTTACAGAAAGGAAGAATCTGTGAACATGGAATCCAGCAGAGCAGGGTTAAATGTTGGAACACGGACAGATGGGCGATTCT
This sequence comes from Anseranas semipalmata, assembly GCA_013399115.1. Classification (NCBI taxonomy): domain Eukaryota; kingdom Metazoa; phylum Chordata; class Aves; order Anseriformes; family Anseranatidae; genus Anseranas; species Anseranas semipalmata. The sequence continues at coordinate 579,497 of VXAA01006341.1, forward strand.
GGAGAAAGGAGATGAGGATCTGCTGGTACTATGTATGGGATGAGCATCTTGGCTTGGGGCCTGGGAATGTGTAAGAAGAGTCGGCATGGTACAAAGAAGCATAAGTTGGCAAAGGCAGTTAGGAAGAGACAGAGTTAGTGATATTGTAACTGGGAAGAACGGAAAGAAACGTCTATTTTTATTAGAGGCTACTTTGCTTTCAAGAGAAAAAGCGAACTCCATTTCTGAATCCTACCTTTGTTTTTCAGTCAGAAACACCTGTGAAAAACAGTTGTAAAATATTTTGTCTCTTTCTACACAGAAATTTAGAGAAGCTTGCAAGAGAAGACAAGCAATTACTTCTGTCAGCTCAAAGGACAGACAAGAATGGCTAAAATGAGTTAATCCACATTCTGTCTCTGTGTGTGGCCAGTAGTGGTTATTTGGAGAGAGTGTAAGATGCATGCAAAATTACAAAGATTTGGCTGCCATTACAGAGAAATCTATCTATGGATTAAGAAAAAACTAAGCTAGAGGTTGCAGCTGGGCTCATTATTTTTACTAACTTCTAATAGATTCTGCTGTGATAAAACTGAAAGCTAATTTCATGCAACAAAGTGAAATTTCATTTCCTTTCTTTTTCCATTTTCTGAGAACCCTATAGCCACATTTATATAAATACTAAGACTCCGTGGTACAACAGTTACAATTTGAACATAATATGGTATTCTGACTGGAAAATCAGATTCTAAAAATTGGGCATCCACATATGTTTTCCTGGCTACAAAATGTCTCTAGAACTCATTTCTGTATCTGTAAAACAGACATAATAATAGACATAATAATATTGCTCTGATTTCAGAGGAGCATTGTGAACGTAAATTCAAATTCAGGCTGGATGTGGCGCTGGGCAGCCTGCTCTAGTAGTTGGCAACCCTGCCCAGAGCAGGGGGGTTGAAACTAGATGATCTTTAAGGTCCTTTTCAACCTATGCCGTTCTATGATTCTATGAATAAATTAATAATACTTGTGAAGAGTTCTAGTAATACTTTTCTGATTGGAACAGAAAAGTTCCTGCAAAAATTAATAAATCTGTCTTCCAAGTTTGAGTTGGTTCCATTAAATAAGTACTAGAGATCTACATTAAAAAAGCTAAAAGAAACAATGCATAGCATTGAATAGTATTAAAAGAGAGACATTCATGCTGTGCACAAAATGAAAGAGGAATCTTAAACATTATTATGTGATCACGAAGCTGAAGAGTGTACAATAATAAATAGGAAGGGTACTCATGATCACTCAAGGTTATGTGTAACTCTGGCATTTCCTAACTTCTAAACACATACCCTGGAACTCCCAAAATGCTACAATATAGTTTAGCTCTCTTCACATGTTTGACATGATGCATACTATAGTCTATCTGAATCATAAGATACACGTATGAAAGACTTAACCCTTTGAAAAAAATCTTGTTTCTGTGAACTTTAATAAAATGTGCCTTACATGACACAAAGTCTTTAATTCTTCAAGTATATACGTTACTGAAAACTCAGAACAAATATTTTGATTCAAATACTATAAAAATGCTGAAATTGAGTAGCAGCTTGTTAATGATTGCTTCTATATCCACACTCAGTTCAGCAATAAGCAATCAGACAAGTTGCTTTTTACCTGTTTCTGTTGTATGAAGTGTGAGAAGTAGTCAGGGGCAATTATTTAGGTTCATTTTAAAGAATTGCCTTCTCTCATCTCATCATTGTGGTTATAAATTGAATTTGTATTTCTTATATATACACAGCTTCCTTGGAAGGTCAGGGCAGGCATATTATATTAACAAGAACTGTGCAAAAGATTGATTTTTTTTGGTTTGTTGGCCCAAATAATGAAAAAATAAATGTGATAGATCAAAGGAAACAAAATATTTGATGTTATTGCTATTTTTTTTTTAACTTTTAAATTAAATTGGAGAAACTATGGAAGTAAAATCCAGTTTCAGAATGATAACATCTTCCTCCACTGTAATATTATATCCCCTTAAGAAAGGATAGTTTTTGGTTTTGCCTGGCACTGAAATGTATTTTCTGTGGAATCCTTTACAGTTTTGACAGAAATCTTTGTTTCTTTTTCTCTTCCATATAAATCCTCTACTGTATACAGTAGTCCTCATAGCAGTTATGTTTTTGAAATAGCTTTATGTATAACTGAAAACAATTTTCCATTATAGTTGTACATCTGACATAGTTCAATATAACCCTATTTAGATACGGTTTAATTCCTAACTCATGCAATAAAATCTTCCTGTCTTTTTTAACACACAATGGATCAATACCCAGTTTTCTGTAATTTCTAGTAAGTACAGTAAGTTCTGAGCTTCTAGGCTCAGCCTTCCTTTGAAAGTATGTCATGACAAAGGCACATTACTCTTTCAAAAGTCGAGACACTTTTTGAAATCACATATGCCTCAAACAGCTGTCTGAATGCATATCAAATGTTTGCATAATTCTTTTTTCCTTATCAGAGACCAATTATGCAAAATTGCAGGAACAAGGAGGCTTATTTTTGGCATTGAGAGCATGAGTCACATGCAAAGTTTGTTATGATCTTAATTGAGGAGCAGTTCCAAACCATACAGATTGCAGTATATCAAATGGTCCTCTCACAAGGACTTATGTATAAAAGCTGAAAGTATGAAAAATGGAGCTTTTTTCATTCTTGATTTTGCAGTTATATTGCCATAAAAACTCATTGGGGTTTAAGAAGCATGTTTCTTAACTAACTGAAAAATAGCATCAGCATGATACTCTCCTTTGCTGCTTTGTATTTCAGGAGGTAATAAAATTCTGTCTACAGTTTCAGCAAACAGTCCATATTTTGTCAATACTAACACAGAGCTGTATTTTTATAATATTTGGTAGGAAGTGAAGGATAATATTGAAAATAAGTTAATTTTCACTGAATGCTTGTAGACAGCGGTTGGATATAGTATTGTGAATTTTCACCTCTTAATATCTCATTAATGACAAAGTACAAGCAGTCAGTTTTAAAAGAAGAAATACAATTTTAAACCATCATCAGGCAAAACTCTACTGATGAAGCAGCTGGTACCAAAATACTTTGAATGCCAGTATCTCTAAAGAATAAGGCCAATTTCAAACTATAAATCTGAATTTAACAAAATTCAAAGACAAAGAATATTTGAAACTTCTGAAGAAATGAAGTAAATGACAGATGTATTCACGAAGGTTAACTCAGAAGTGAATTGTAGGAGTGTGGCTTAACAGGTTAGAGGTAAAAAAATAAGGCTAATTCAATACATTCTCCAGACATCTGAACATACTTTGGCTTCCTAATTTGAATGATCATAGAACGATCATTTTCTGATTTAATGCTTAGTTATCTTATTTTAAAAATATCTGTGAAAATAAAAAATAGTTGTATTGGGTTTACATAGCCAGGTTTGGCCTCTGTGGCAAGACACCAAGGGCTACCCCTGTGCTGGACAGAGCCAGCTCCAGCCGGCTCCAAAACAGACCCACTGCAGGCCGAAGCTGAGCCCATCAGCAAAGCTGGTGACACCTCAGTGATGACAGATTTAAGGAAAGGCAAAAAACGCAGTGCAGCAGCTGTGAAAGAGAGGAGTGAGAACAATGTGAGAGAAACAAACCTGCAGACACCAAGGTCAGTGAAGAAGGAGGAAAAGGAGTTGCTCGAGGTGCCAGAGTGGAAATTTCCCTGCAACCCATGGAGAAGACCAGGTTGTACCCCTGCAGCTCATGGTGTACCACATTGGAGCAGATATCCACATGGCAGCCCATGGAGGACCACACAACACAGTGAGTGGATCTGTGCAGAAGGAAGCAGCAGCCCATGGAGATCCCACACAGGGACAGGCTCCTGGCAGAAACTGCAGTCCATGGAGAGGAGCCCCTGGTGGAGCAGGTTGTCTGGCAGGGATTGCAGCCCATGGGGGACCCATGCTGGAGCAGTCTGTGCCTGAAGGACTTTACCCATGGTAAGAACACGTTCTGGAGCAGTTCATGAAAGACTATGTCCCATGGGAGGGACTCCATGCTGGAGCAGGGGAAAAGTATGTGGAGGAAGGAGAGGCAGAGACGAAGTGTCATGGACTGACCACAAACTCCCATTCTTCAGCCCTCCCTGTGCTGCTTGGCAAGGGAGAATGTAGAATATTTGGGAACGAAGGAGTGAAGTTGAACCTAGGAAGAAGGGGGCGATGAAGGGGAAGATGTTTTTAGTTTTGTCTTTCTCACCATCCTACTCTGTTTTTAATGGGCAGTAAACTAAGTGATTTTTCCTCAGTCTGAGTCTGTTTGCCCATGACAGTAACTGATAGGTGATTTTCCTGTCTTTGTTTCAATCCACAAACTTTTTCACCTTATTTTCTTTCCCTGTCCTGTTGAGCACAGGAGTGAGACTGCAGCTGGGTAGGGATCTGGCAGCCAGCCAGTGTCAATCCACTACAATAGTTTAAAACCATAAATCTTCCTTTAAGTTGTGTTCTACAGTAACCTTAACTGAACTATTAAAAACAAACAAAAAGACTGTAGGAAAGTGGACCATATATAAACATTTGTAGGACTTAGGCTTTGTTGAAAATGTAGGATTCACAGATGTAGTCAGCAGAAATGTCAGTGAGGCTGGCACATCTTGCAGTGTATTCCCACATGCATAACAAGTAAGTCCAGCATATCTGTGTGCTCTTTCCCCCACCCCAGATTTGGTCCTTCACTTGCAGTTTGTAAATGTTAAGGAGATGGGAGGGAAATCTGTCACAGGAGTGACTACAGCATCTACTTAGGAGGGAAAATAGTAATGTAAAGGCCAGTAACCAGACTCTGGAGTCCATGATCTTTGCGTCATCAATATTGTATTATACACAAGAGATTGTTCTGCTGCATGAATTACTGGTGCCTCTGCAGAGCTGTGGAAATCCTTTGCTGAAAAGAGTGCTTCTTATCGCTCTTACGAATGACTTCCAGCAATCACCAAGAATATAGAGCTTATGAACAACAGGAGAATCCCTTCAAGCAGCAAAAAGGTAAGACAGTGAATAAACTTCTCTAATGGGAAGCTTATCAACTTTCAGTAGGACAAACTAAAAGAACATTCTACTGAAGCTGCAGAAAGCAGATCTGCAACAAGCTGGCCTCATTAGAAAGGTTCCCTGAAATAAAATCACCAGCTCTCCGTATCTGTAGTGAAACACTTTTCCATTTCTCCAGGACATTTAGTTGAAGGCCAAGCAGCTTCAGTGTGGGTCGCCATGCTTGAATACAGTTGCTGAGGAAGTTCAGCCATTCAAGGCAAAGCACTCTCAGAGCAACGTGTCTTCTGTTGGAGCCACTAGCACAGCAGGAACCTGAACGGTAAGCAGAGAAGCAATTGTGTTCCTTTTAGTGATGTTGGATTGAGTCAGACTTTCAAAATTGCATCCTTAGAGCAAGTTTACATATACTGTTGCTACTTTAAACCCTGAGCTTAATGATTAATCATCTCCTGCTAATGCAAACTGTTTTCAACATGAATGTACATAAAACCAAGCAGGCTGTATCACTAAAGACTGGCAAAATTATCCTAAACTTTTTTTAGTAAACAGGTACTTTAATTATCTGTGAAAACATATACATAAGATTAATACTAAAATTGAAAAGTCATTACGAAACATGTGAGCTTCAGGCTGTTACTGAAAACTGATGACACTCTATTACTGAACATTTAAAAGTTAACCTTGTAAGATTTACTACTACGTTGGAGTAGGGTACCATAATGAAAATACTGCTGCTAATGAATCAGAGGATGACTAAATAGTCTGTCGCTCTAGATCAAAGCCATCTTTTAACAACATAATCTGAACTCTTTGGTCTTCCGCCTGCACTCATTACTCAAGAAAAAGGAAATGAAGTTAATAAAAAAAATTGCCTGGGTAAGGATTCTACCAGTCATTTTTATGGAGTTGCTTAGAAAAATAGCATTATATGAAAAGGTCGAAGAAATCACAGCATCTCACCCACAAGCAGGTAAATAATCATGACACCTAGAAATTAAGATTTCCTGACATGTATTTATTCCTCTTCATTATGCTTTAGAAGCCCTTTTCTAAGGTAAGTTGACTGATTTCACTGTGTTATGTGGCACTGAAAAGGTCATATAGCCATTCGCAATAGTTGTCAATATTACAAAAACAATTATAAAAACAAATACCACAGCATTAATAAAGCTCTCTGTATATATTTTAAGTCAGGTTACTTTTTTACAACTTCTATGAGTGTTTCAGAAATTCAAGGACCTTTCTGAGTTCTCCTGTCCATTCTAGTAAGTGTAAACCAAAACTCCTTTGAATGTGATTGACACAGGAACATGCTTTCTAGCACTGATTTTTAGCATACATATTTAACATGTTCAGTTCTGACAAGGAAAAAGCACAAACTTTCAACCATCCTTCAGAATAAGCATAAGTTAAACCTGAAAATTTAGTTAAGATTACAGGAAGGAACTTATAAGGGTTTCCAATGTTTCTTAGACTAGTTCAGTGAGCTCATTACACCCATTTCTCTGCAATATAACAGGTGATGATTCAAAATCTGACACATACTAATGTACTATACCTCAGAAAGGAAACAGTATGAATTCAGTCCGATCTAGAGGCCAGAAAGCCTTTGAAGAAGAGAAGAAAATAAGATGTTTTCCCCTAACAAGAAGGCCATGTAGAAAGTTCTGGTCAGGGAAAATGCTAGGAAATGCTAGAATATCAACTTTCACATCTTAGCTCAATGTGAAAACTACTCTAAGAGAGAGACTTGACTTCTGGCCAAGTATAAAAACTGCCTAGGAAAGGGAGAGTATGATGTAAGCTGTCTTTCAACCAAGTGAAGGAAAAGAGAAAGAATGCATTTGTTTACCGCATAAGCTATTCATCTACTTGTGATACAGCTAGTGTACCCAATTAAAATGAGTTTTAAACTAAGAAGTTCAGGTATTCTTCTTCCTTCAGGAACACTGCATTGATTACTGTATTTCTGTGAACTTGTGAGCTGTGTTTTAATTTATCTATGGACATAACAAATGTTTAAGGGAGAACTGGCTTTTGTCTTGGTTTGTTATTTGTTAGATGATTTCCTGGCTATGGTTATTGTCTGTGGCACATAATAAACCCTTGTCTTTTCTCAAGACAGAAGATTTTTCTTTCATTAATACATCAATCTGAGGATGTAGTGAAAAAAAAACAACAATAGAAATTGGTACAGATTTAAAAATAAAAAAGTTCCGTAGGCAGAGAAGTTAAGATAATGTTAGTCATTGTTATGAAAATAAAGACGTTTACTAGGCTCCGTTATTTCTATTCAAATCAAGGACTCTGTGTGCAGGTTGATGGCAACAGATACCCAGTATCTTAGATTGTAGATCATTTGGATCAGGAACTATGTGCCGTAATAAACATTATGAACAAACAACATATTTTAAGACTTAGGTGAAAAGGTATTACTGAAAATTCTCCCGTAATACCAGTTTATAACACAATGTAATCATTTTACCTCAATCGTGTTCCATAGGTGGCTCTCTGACACAAAAAAAACATAGTTTGCCAGCCTGTTCTCACTGAAATTTGCCGGATATTTTGAATAGGACAGTAGACTTAAATTCCGCTTCCTTTGTATCTTGATTATGAGATCTACAGAAAAGACAGTGACCTAGAAGAGATTTAAAAACAGATCTCCCGTCACTCTGCAGTCACCTTATTGGCTGGTTACCCGGAGTGAAGATAAGGTTACATGTCAAAACTGATGGTAATGCTTCTAGGGGGCAATTACTGGTTTAAGCACCAGCATGAAGAACTGGGTGGTATTAGTGTTATTTATCAGCTAAAACAATCAAGGCATCAAGGACCCATTTTGCTTTCCATTGCTTTGGTTCTACTTGAGTTGAAAGAATAAGAACTACAGAATAAGCAGTAGGTGTTATGCAAAGAGGGAATTTTCACTGCTATAAAATCCTCTTGCCTTTTGATGGTGAGGCATGAAATTGCTTTGACTGCAATTAAACAGCTGTAAGTAGAGCAGCACTTAGTTTCCCCATGCACCTAGCTGTGTCTTTTTTAATTTGGCCGTGTAAATGAAATGGCTAACATTTTTTTTAATGCAGCTTCTTTCTTGAAGTTACCCCCAGTCATTCAGCTTGTATAACAGATGGGTTATTATTTTTCTTTGGTGGAAGTATATGGCACTTGATAAACAGCAAGCTCAGTAGGAAGTGGCAAGTAGCTGCATAATCACAGTAGAAGACTACCAGGAAGTCTTGTTCCTGGAGATAACTGGAGCATTTGAGCTCCAAAGGGAGGGGAGTAACTTCTTCAGCAGAAAGAGATGAAGTCTTCAGACTCTCGGCAGCTGTAATTCATTTTTTTTCTCTGTCAACAACAGTTTATTTATTTATTTATTTATTTATTCACTCTGGATGCTTTGTAAACACCTTAAACCCAAAAAAGGAATTCTTGATCCTCCATTTTTAATCTTTAACAGTATCTCAGTTGACTGTGACTACAGACAACAGCATGCTATACATGTCAGTGAGGTCTTTAAGCAGGTTATCTGTTACTTTCCCTTTTCTGATTCTCTTGGAATCATTGGATGTTCTAGTTATTTCCAAACTTACGACTTCTTTCTTTGTCACCTTCTAGATGTTCACAAGCCAATAACGCTCTCAGTAAAGCCTTCATCATTTCTGGCTTTGAAAACTTTAACCTCCCTGTATTTATGAAGGTTAAAGTCTGTTCCAGACACAACTGTTATTCTTCCTTATTGTGTCCTTGTCCAAAGTCACTGCCTTCTATACCCTGCTAATGAGGTCAGACTCACACATCTTTCTGCTGTGGTGTTTGGCCATCATGTTGTTGCAAAGTAAAAAAGCTATCGTATCTTTCTCTCCTTCTACAAGTCCACGTTGAGGGACTTAACCTAAATGGCTCAACCTCTGCATGTGGGGTAAGTATCTCATGAAAGAGAATGCCTGACATGGTGGATCTTGACTATGACCAGGATCCCTGTACCATAGCACAAACAAAAAAGGGAGAATACAGAATTATTCTCCTTTCATCTCTGTAAATGCAATCTTGTCTCAAGGAAGATGAGTCTCATACAGAATCATAGAATGGCTTGGGTTGGGAGGGACCTTAAAGATCATCTAGTTCCAACCCCCTGCCATGGGCAGGGATGCCACCCACTAGATCAGGTTGGCCAAGGCCCTATCCAGCCTGGTCTTGAACCCCTCCAGGTATGGGGTATCCACAGCTCTGGGTAACCTGTTCCAGTGCCTGACCACCCTCTAAGTGAAGAATTTCCTCCTTACATCTAATCTAAAACTCCCGTCTTTTAGTTTAAAACCATTCCCCCTTGTCCTATCATTATCTGCCTGAGTAAAAAGTTGCTCTCCATCTTTTTTATAAGCCCCTTTTAAGTACTGGAAGGCCACAATGAGGTCTCCCTGGAGCCTTCTGTTCTCCAGGCTGAACATCCCCAGCTCTCTGTGTCTTTCTTCATAGGAGAAGTGCTCCTAAAACACAGGTTTATTTGTGTTTCATCTCGTTTCACTGTGGATTCAATAGAAAACTAAATATCATAGGAAAAAAAAGGCACCTCAGACAGTATTTGGGGTGACAGACAGTGGCAAATGTGTATTAAAAAAGGAAAAGCTGCTTAAGTACATTGTAATTTGAATGCATACTTTATTTTATTTTATTTTATTTTATTTTATTTTATTTTATTTTATTTTATTTTATTTTATTTTTCTCTATGTTTTATCAAAGGACAGTAGCTTTCTCTCACAATAATGAATGCATGGTTTTAACTGTAAAATACTCCCTAAATATTTAAGTTTGAAATATTAAACTGTCTGGGGGATTTATAAGCTTTTTTT
>VXAA01006341.1:589441-601170 GCA_013399115.1 Anseranas semipalmata
TTTGGAAACATCATCAGAAATATTTATAAATGAAAAAAAAATGAAGAGAAAACATAATTTTAATTGAGTTCCTTTACAAATTAAAAATGTTTATTATTGTTGTAATGTACAGCAAAATATTATCAGACATATGGTATTGTTATGTGAACCATACGCCTACATCAACTGAAGAGCATATGGTAAGATTTTAAAATAAGCAGTACTATAAAAATATGATGGGTTTAAAAAATATATCATTTATAACAAACAAACTTAAAAAAAGTCTTTCTTGTAAAACAGGCATTTTCACATGTCTGACAAAATTTCTTCCTCTTAGCCATTGATTAAGAGTACCTCTTGTCTTTTAGGCTGCTTCTATCTCCACCAGGAGTGGCTGAAACTACTTCATGTCATAAACAAACTATAAGGAAATATCTTTTGCTAAAAAAAATTGAAATTCTATAAGATAGTGGATGGTGTTTTTAAGTACTGTCATATGCTACTAAACAGGATGGAAGACATTCTGCTTTGTATCATGGACTCTTCTTTTGGAACACGATCCCTCTTGTTAGACAAATAAGCGGGGCAAAACTCTAAAGCACTCTGTTGTTGCTTCACCTTTAAACTCCTCTAGAAAAGATTCGTTCCTTTAGGAGCAGGAAGATGATAAAGAAGCTAAAAAAGGGACAAGCCTTTTTTTCCCCATTTTCTTTGCAAAAGGTCACTGCTGTGAAGAAAAGTTTCATTCTGTACAGGTTCATATAATGTCTCTATCACCATGGTGCCTTATGTTTGTATTATTGTTTCTTCTTATATTTCCAGTTATATGTACTGATATTGACTCTCTTTTGTTGTGATTACATTAGCTCAGCTTTTATTATCATTTAAATTCCATCACCATTCTGCAAGAAATGGGTAGTTAATAATTTACAAACCAGGCAAGCAAATGAAAATCTTACAGTATTGTCTAATATGCTACCTGGTATTTTTGACATTTTTCAAAAAGAAGAATTTTCAACTTCAGTGCAACAACGCACCATTTGTTTCTACTATGTTCTTGTTTATTATACAGTTGTCAGGATTTTCATTCTCTCTCAGTCTGTCATTCTTTCTTTCTTTGCCTTTCTTTTCGATTCTGTGGTATCACTACAGTAAAACAGAAAATATTGATAAATGAAGCCTGCCATTAAGGGGAAGCAGTTTGCAACAGAATGAAAAGTTATACCAGCACTTTGAATTATTAGAAGGCAACAATTCTTTTGAAATATAACTGTGTGTAATGTTGTGAGTGCAAAACTATTTTTTTGCCCCTTGTTTTATCTTTCTGATTTTCAGTGTTTGGGAGTAAAGTTGGACAGCTAACAGCCTCTTCTGTTTGTTGTCCAAATTAAAAAAAAAGATGGAAGAGGATGTTCTGGATTAACACATACTTAATTTCCCCCCCCCTTTTTTTTCTTTTATTAAAACCACTTTTAAAAATCGTATTAGCTAAATTGATGGATTTTAAAATACAATACTACTTTTAAATTAAAATAGATTCCTTATTATTTTCAGAATTTTACCTTTAATAAATTCACAGTTCAGCAAAATTGCAGAAATTCAGCACTGTTACTCTAGCACTGGATATGTATTTATTATGTATGGTTTTAAAAAAGAGGTTATTCCAAACATTGCATTTACTTATGTGTAAGAAATAACCCAATGTAATAGTATCCTTTCGCTCCACTCTTTCCAGTTTTCTCAATCCAGCCTTCTTCTCTTTTTGACATGATGATTCTTTCAAGTGTAGTCCGGATTGAAAATCTGGTTCTTATATTCCAGAGTGCTTTAATTATCTGCATGTTTTCTATATTTTCTTTATTTCGTAAATTCTCTATTCAGTCACAGTCGAATCATGTAGTTGCTCTTCTGATAACATTGCTTCTAGTTAGGGTCCATTGCAAAGTTATTAAAACGCTTTTAAATGCATTTCACTGGCCTTGGAAAAGGCCCTAAACATATATTTTTAGGGAAAAGAGTGCAGAATTTTACATGGAGTGCTTAGATTTTATAAAGAAGGCACATAGACTGTTTTCTTCATTCCCTGCTATGCAAAAGAGAATAAAGGCACAGGGCATTCTTTTCAGTGGAAAACCAGGGAAAATTGGCAAGAATTAAAAGACATATTCTTAGCAAAATTTTACCAGATCTCCTGAAAGGGCTCAAAGTATATTTTTTTCCTGACTTACATAAATGGAAAGGTGAAGTTGTCAGAAATCCAATGAGAAATATGGACTAAACTTCTTAATCCCCATTCCTAGATATCTGGTATTAATGTCTGTAGAAAATGGTTTGACATTTTGGCATTTTTCCATTAGCACTAATAGTATTAGGGGTAACAAAAGTGTCAGTTCAAAATTCTGGTTACAATACAGAAGTGAGAATATGCTCATTCCATATTCATGAGTTCAACTGCAATGTCTATTTACTGTTTGGTCTGGTGACAATCAGCGTTATAACTGCACTTGCAAATTGCAGGCACAACATGGTCAGGATAAATATTGATGAATTGGAATGAATTGAATGGGGAAGGTGGCTTGAGTGTCATCCAGCAAGGATACCCATGTAAGGATGACTTTGTGGAAAGGGCAGCTGGGGAAAAGGATTTGTAATTTGCTTTTCAGTACAAGTTAGGAAAAAGGAACTTCACTTCCACTTTGGATATATGGGTAGATGGGTGCCTATCACATCAGCAGGCTCTGCTGACAACCTGGTAGATACAATATAACCCTAAAACCTTCAGCAAGGTGAGATATTATTCATTGTGGTTTTCAAAAAAAAAAAAAAAAAAAAAAAGCTTAGGTTAAAATTTCAAGTGAAATGTGTTGACCTGTGCTGTGTTGCGGCAGGTTGCATCTGATCAGTCATACCAGACTATGTTTCACATCAGGGTGTGTGTATTATCATTCTAGCCAGCTCACATTATAAAATGACATATCATGTTGCAAATCTGAATTGAAAGGAGGACCGTTTTTAGAGATTACATTTATGGGAAGTGAGCTACCTAATCAGTCTGCTTTTCCTAGTTGTGGCCTGATATCGGCATAATGCCCTAAACACTAAAAAACTGAAGAGTTGCTTGCCCATTCTCAACTCCCTGATTTTCTTACCCCAATGGAGTAGAAGCAAACTGGACCTGGAAAAATCGGTAAGTTCCTCTAGGACTTTTTGGTCAGAAAGCAAAGAATTAAGGTTAAATATTTCAGTTTGTAATGGAAATAGGAGTCTCCAATTGCCCTCTGTTTTCAAAACTGCTCATTTTCTCACTCACATTGTTAACAGTTCTTTCCTATTCAGAAATACACTATGTTTGATAGCTTATGTGACTTGCTCTTAAAACAAGAGTACAGCTGATATCAAGTAACCATATGTTAAAGAAATTAATCTCCTTCTCGTGTGAGATACCTCTGGATAAATATGAAGAGTGGACACACCAGTGCATCACTTATTTATCCCCATGCCTAGACAACATTAGTTCCCCCTGTTCAGTGTCATGGCCTGCTGAATGCATCTTTAGGAGCACTGAGTATTAGTGTTCTGTATGGCATCAGATCTTTAAGTGCAAATCTGTTGTTACAGGAAACTGCCAATACTCCAACAGCATTTTACACAATTATGCAAAAAAATCTGTGTTGCGGATTCACTGGTTCTGATTGCCTTGCTGAAGAGTAAAATGGGCCCTCACTGTTTTGCTCCATACCCTTCACCCAGGTAATCATCTCTCTTACTTTCACCTATCCACCATTGCATTAGAATTAAAGTTTTCTGTCATTTTCAGAGGGTTAGAAAGTGTTGACCCTGAATGTGTGGGTTGACCCTGATTGTGTGGGTAAGGCTTGTCTTGCAGATTGGTAGGAATTTATGAGATCACATGAGGAGACACTTGATTCTGTGAAATCTTCCACAAAAGTGCTGTAATCTGAAATGATGGCAGAAGAAACATAAATAGCTGCTGATTTCTGGTGCTGCTGGGTGCTGCTTTCTCATGAATCTGGAGCTGCATCTCAGATCACAGAGAAGTCAGAGAAGTATAGGCATTGGAATGGGCTGCCCAGGGAAGTGGTTGAGTCACCATCCCTGGAGGTCTTTAAAAGACGTTTAGATGTTGAGCTTAGAGATATGGTTTAGTGTGGGCCTTGTTAGAGTTAGGTCAGAGGTTGGACTAGGTGATCTTGGAGGTCTCTTCCAACCTGAACGATTCTGTGATTCTGTGATTCTGTATTTCCTGCATTGATAATGGCAATAACTATTGGAAGCAGCTAGAGAAAGAGTGAGTTTAAAAGCAGCAAACTGCATCCTTTCCAAGTAGAATATTCTAATACAATTTAAATCCAATTGTTAGATATTCTGCAGTGTTTTGAATCTTGCCCATTCCTTGGCAGAAAAATAACCAAAGTGCAGATGCTGTAGCAGTAACTAAAGTCAGATGAAGGAGACAATGAAAATGAGTAATTTAGCTAAGACAGTTGTCACTGTTGGGTTAAAAACCTCCTGAAATCCATAATAGGTAAAATTTAGGTTAGGTTCCTTTTACTATGACTTCCAGAAAGTAGTATGGTTTTAATTTCTGTGCATGATGCATTGCCCTTTGCAGTGTTATGGCAGGTTGCATCTGATCAGTCACACTGGATTACATTGCACATCAAAGCAAATGTTATCATTCCAGTCACATCAGATTAGAAGATGACATATCATGTTGGCAATTTGAATTCAAGTCTTTTGAAGGGTAATTTTCGAGTGTGGGATTAAAATATCCATTCTAGTCAAAGGTCAATAGGTACACTTCAGATATCAAATATGCAGTATTTGGCACATTTTCCCTCCTTTTTACATTGGGTTGATGAAGCCAGATGCAATATAGCCAAAGGTGGCAGAACTAGGGCAAAAGGACACGCTTTTAAAACATCAGTGTCTAAACTAAAGCTGAAAAATGTGTGTAGTAAATGGAGAGAGAAAACTGAACGCTCAAAGCACAGAATGATGTGTGGAAGATTTGTGATCCTAGAGAAATGAAAACAAAGGCACTAGTATAGATATGCAGTGATAATTAAGGATTTAAGGATTTTGGTTTTTTGTTACGCAGCCTGTACAATAGTATGTATGCATGTGTGTCCACTATGTGTATTTATGTCAGAACTCACATTTTAGCTTCATGTTTCTAAACACTTGCCTTTGAGGTAAATATTTTGGATACTTGTGGTTAGAGGCAGGACTTGCAGCCTGGAAACAAGGAAGCCAGAACAGCTTTAATTGTCAGTTGTTCTGTCTTCAGTCTGGGCTACACTACCATCTCCAGTGTCATCTACATATCCTTAAAGCTGACCTAGAAAACATTGTAATCTCCTGCCTGGGTGCTGTCAGTTTGTTTAGAAAACCTGAAAATCCCAAATCTGTAACTGCTCTTGTCATGCCTCCTGATGGTCCTTCCTTAGCCTTTTTTTTTTTTTTCCCAGACAAATGTAAGGCTTTTACTTTCTTCCAAGGGGCATACAGGAGTTTAAGTTATCGTTCTGTGGATTTAGTCTGTTCTGAAAAATAACCTGAATTAATGCAAGGCTTAGATTGTGTTAACATTGGCATCAACCCCTCAGTCCTCCCTGTTGCTGTATGGACAGCCCTGTTGTGAGGCTTCAGTCCACCAGGTGAAGGTCATAAGATCCCTATTTGCAAGGTCTCCCAAGATCCATCTGTCAATCCCATATAGCATGAGCTTTTCTGTGTCACAAGTAAGCTCCATGTCCATAATGCCAACCATGAAAAATGCCAACCACGAAACAGTACATTTCCTTTCTTTTCCAAGATTTTTTTTCTGGGGCTGTGAGGTATCTGGAAAAACAGTTGTTGGGAAGGTGTAGATGTAGCATGTGTACAGTAGGAGGCTAGGTGGATTGTGCACACTCACTACTGGTTCATTCACCGATGTTCCATGAATGCTGCTACACACACTGCAAATATGAATGTCCTGTGATGCAGAAGTCTCTTGAAGGTCCCGTTCCCAGGCATCCATAAATCTTAACAGTAGTCTGAGTGTGGCTGGGTGGAGTCTGACTAAGTCAAAGGGTTTTTACATGGATCTAGGGATTTAACTAGGTTGAAAGCAATGCATAGTTAGGGCTGAGTATGGCTGAGAGTCTTGAGCATGACAAGAAGTAGAATCCCGTGGAAAGCTGCCTTTTGAAGATGATGTTGACTTCTGCTCCACTTGTCTGAAGAAAGCAGTATAACATTTCTACTGCCTTTTCTCTTCTAAAGCCTTCATGTTATATGTATTTATATAATGTAAGAAACTATAATAAAATCAGGTGCTGCATTTTGACTGCTTGGCAGGGGGATTGGACTCGATCTCCAGAGGTCTTTTCCAACCTCAACCATTCTGTGATTCTGTGATTCTGTGACACAGAATCATGGAACTGCTGCTTGGAAGGGACCACTGGAGATCGTCAAGTTCAGTCTCCTGCTTAAAGCACAACTAACACCAACACTAGATCAGAGCCACAAGTTAGTCTTAAAAAAACTTAGTCTTAAAAACCTTCAAGTCTGGAGATTCTGCAACCCCCCAGGCAGTGTGTTGCAGCCCTACCCACAACAGCTTCCTAAACTGTAGACTACTGAGACCATTTACCCTAGACAGATGATCAGTTATGATTTCCTTTTTCATTTCCAGGTTCTGTTCAATGCAAGTGCAATGTTAGCATTCACTTAATGAATAAGGACTGAAAGCTAGGAAATGAATTTATTTCTGTTGAAGGGATTAGAATTTACTTTCTCTCTTATTTCCTTGGTATGCCTTACCAATCCAATTTCTTCTGTTTATTTTAATCTGCTGTATTTGTCAATACATGTGACTTGAAATGTGAAATTTCTTCCATTTTTTTTTCTCCCTAGTTCAGATGAATATGAATACCTTGATTATGGTATATTTTAACTGTTGTTGTTTTTTTTTTCCTGTTGTTGTTGTATCTGCTGTGTTTTATTAATCGATTCCTGGCAACTAGCCTGCTCATTCCCATTGTAATGCGTTTTTTATCTAATAAGCATTTTGATAAAGCTAAGGTTATTTTAGTAAGATCTCCAATATTACAGGACTTCAAATTAAAACTAGCATGCTTTCTGAGTAAGGTTGTGAATCCTCTTCTGTCCTTTGCTATAGCTCTATAAATCCAGAGTAAAATCCAGACCAAGACGATAAGGTGAGATGCTAGTATAAAGTTTGGGAGTTCATGTCTAGACACATATTAATTTTCATGCTATGCATGAAGTAATGTTGAATATGACTACCAGTAATTACAGTTTCTTAGATTAATAGGAATTTATTCTGAAAATTTACCTGCTCTTAAATGTGAAAATGTTGTCATGGAGAGATAGTATTTGCCTAAATCTTAGAGATGGAAAAATCAGAAGGGCTTCTGGGTACACATACACTTCACCAGTCTGAAAAAGAAATGTGATTCCTCTTCTAGTTCCGCTTTTTCCCCACAAGTTCCAACTGCTCCAGCTCCATTTTCTAAAGGTTATTTTCAGATTTTTGAATGTTTGGGTTCCAAGCAAAATTAACTGGCCAGGTTGGATGGGGCTTTGAGCAGCCTGGTCTAGTGGAAGGTGTCCTTGCCCGTGGCAAGAGGGTTGGAACTCTGGATGATCTTTAAGGTCCCTTCTGATCCAAACCATTCTATGATTCTATGATTCTATGAATTTTAATGCTGTTCCAAGTAATATGTACTGTGAGATTTTCCTCTAACTGTGGATTACTCTGTATTTGTTCAGGACAGAGAGTCATCTCTGAGAATGGAGAAGTAATTTGTTTTAATCACTGGATTTCTCACCATGCATGTATGCAAAACTTCTTTTATTTCAGGTTCAAATGTTTTCTTTTGGTGATTGGTTTTAATTTACTAGTATTTATTCCTTGATCTGTGGCTAAGTCATTCTTTGTTAGAATTTGGCAGAAATTTTGTCAGGTGTCCAGTGAATTTTCATTGCTTCTTATATACTCTCTAGTTTTCTCTCTGTGAGTACATTTAGTATTCTAATCCCAAAGTTAGTATTCTAATCTCAAATTGAAGACAGCAAATAATCTTCAAGGTGATGGTTATGTGCTTCATTTGTACAATTTCATGTTTTCAGCAAAGTGGGGAAGTTACGAAAGAGTATCACAGGAAAACAAGTGTGCTGCCTCATTGTTTTTGATATTGGTATTTATTTACCTTGTCCTTGTCCAAGATCACTATAATGTGAACAGTCCAATTTTTTTTAGATTTTAAATTATTAGGGACTTTTCTTTTAAAAGTTATTTTTAATATCCTTATAGACATGCTATGCATCTCTAGCATATAATATAACAAGGTTTGGACAGCTGGATGAATAGTGGCCTTAGTTAATATATGTTCTCCACACAAAACATAACACATCAAGGACTATCTATAGGTATTGGAGAAACTGCACCTTTTATTGTATAAATATACTATAGGTCTATAGCTAATTCTCTTGAAATGTGCATTTCTGTCATTTTTAACTTTCTAAAAATTTAGGCAACATTGTTGGAGGACGTATTCTAAGATGTATTGAGAGAATTGAGGAGTCCCTAACTGAGTCTAAAAATGCAGTGAGAAGTGCAGTCAAGATCTTTTGGGAAACAGATAGGTCCCTGGATATTCCCTGAAAGCTTCGAAAGCCTGTGCTTTGGGGATACTGAGGATACCTTTTTTTTTTTTTTCCTGAAAGAACAGTAAAAAAAAAACAACACTTCAGAGCAAACTGTGCTCCAGCCCTGATTATCATTCGAAACTTACTTTTGACTGTAAGAAGTCATGAAAAAAGATGGCAAGATGTGGATATTCTCTATTTTCCTGTTCTTTCCCAAGTAGTGAAGAAGCATGCAGTGCAATTTTTATAGCAAGACTTTTTTTGAAACTTTCAGTTTGTTATTTCATAGGTCTTTAGATGCTAAGAGAGATGGAATAAAACACAGTCAATGTAAATTGTTGGACTGCACATACCAATACAAATGCAGAAGCAACTAGTTGTAGTCACCATATGTCTGAATTATATTATATATTTATATATGAATGATTTTTAAAACTTCTGAAATGAACACTATAAATTGGCAAAGAAGCAGAAAAGTTTGCAGTCTTATTGGAAGGTTGCCACAAATATACTCTGGTGAATAGTGAGGGTAAGAGTAGTAGTGAATCTCTTTTATGGTGCTGTTATCAGGACATAATGTGCTGGTTTTATGGCATATCACCACAGCCACTGCCTAAACTGCCAATAGAGATATAATTTAGGATCTGATGTGAGATCTTGCAGTGCATCAGTAATTTAATTAGATCTTTCATCATTCCCATCTCTAACTTTCATTAGATTATAATTGCTTATCTTAAAAGAACTGGAGAATTTTGTACATATTTGATGGAGCTCCATGTGTACTCAGAATTTAAACAGAACACAACTTACTCCATGATTGCTATGCTGGAGGGAAACAGAAGAACTCTTCAGCCTCTTGATCCCACAACTGAACTGTTTTTTTTTGTTGGCTTTTGTGCTTTTTTTTTTTTTTTTTAACAACAGTTAAAGAGCATAGGTGCAGCATTCTAATAAACCACAGCCCCCACTAAGCTGATCCTGATCCAAAGAGAGGCATATATCACATTAAATGTGTTCCACCAGATATTCTCTTGACTCTTGCAGGAGTTGTTACTGTGATGAGTATAATAGGAGAATCTGAATAGAGTAGAGATGAATGAGCACATTTTTACTCTAAACACTTTATGTATCATATTGCTTTCACAGTAGGTGGTTTGAAGGTTCTCCTAACCACTGCTGTTATGTACTGCGCAGAAGGTCAGGGTAGATGATCATAAAGGTCCCTTGTAGCTTTATAATCTATGAATCTATACTCCCGGGGAATTGTAAGTGCTAAGAAATCTGCTTAAAAACACTGGTTACAGAGAAAGCAATCAAAAATGATTGGGAGAAGGCACCCCCCACCATCCCTCCTAATAAGGGTTCTGAGTACAAAGATGGGGGAAATTTGTGACACAGATTATAGAAGGATTGTTTTTCAATTAAGAAAGAAAGAAAAGAAGCTGGGCAATTTCAAAACAACCCACAGACAAAGTTACTGACAAGGGGAACAGTAAGGGAAACCTTGGAAAAAGAGTAACAGGCAATTTGATTGTAGCAGGCATGCATTTTGAGGAAAGGCGATCAAGGAAAAATGCCTGATAATTATTTTGCTGTCACAGTGAGAGAGAGTTTGAGAGTAAAAATATATAGCAAATATATATTAGCAAATACTAGCAAAAAAAGCGAACAAACAGTAGAATTTAGAATAATTCTGAACCTATCAGGTTCAGCCAATCAGACCATACACTTATATTTCAACCTGAATAAAGCAAGGAAATAAATATCAGAAGGAAAATGTCCACTGAATATGATAGCAGATAATGGAATGATAAGGAATGAGCAGCATGAACTTGTCAGAAAAAAAAGAGATGGGTTTGTTGTTGTTGAAGACAGAATTTTAATTTTAGTACAGAAAAAGGAAAATGGATACAATCTATTTTTGTATTAATCCTGCGTCAGGTGCTAAAAAAAATCATTTGATATTAGCTGTCAAAATCCCTCTCTCAAAATTAATTAAATGTTGTTTAGATAGGGACACCATCATATGGACTGAAAAGTGACTGAAGGGCTATTAACAAAGGATAATGATACACAGCAATGTATCAAGTTGTGGGGGAGCTGTCTAGTAGCACTGAAGGGACTAGTGTTCGTTCCATTTTTTTTTGACATCCTCATTAATGATTTCAAAGGGGGAGTAAACAGCAAGCTAATGAAATTCACATATTATACTAAATAAGGAGGTGTTGCAAACACCAGTGATGGCACAAAAATAATAGGAAGGAACCAAGCAATGTTAGAAACATGGACATAACAGCAAAATGAGATTCAATTTAGAAGAAGACAAGCTAATGGTATCTGAAGAAAAATAATCCAAAACATAGCAATGGAGTGAGAGAGAGAAACCTGGAAAGCCGTAATGCTTAAAGAACCATGGAGGTGGTAATGGGTAGAAAATTAGGCATGAATGTATAGAGTGATATGGCATTAAGAGAGGCCGATGAGCTTTTGGGTTTCACACAAAGAGACATCAAAAAGCAAGGAAATAATAATCATTCACAGTATAACACTCATGCCACTAAGGCTGGAATGTTGCATTCGGTTCTGGGCACCACTTTACTAGAAAAGTAAGTGAGCAAATGAGATGCATTTCATAGCAAAGCAGGAAAAATGAACAAAAGAGAGGAGAGAGAGGGAGAACATTTTAGGAAGAGAAAATGTAAAAGCTAAATCCCATGCTATATAACTTGGCCAAATGTCAACAGAAAAGGGAGTTGATAACATTGTGTCTGTATAAACCTTGTAAACTCCAAAGGGAAAAAAAGTATTTAGAAAGAAACAAAATGGTAATAATAGATTTCATAGAGTCAAAATAAGAAACAAATTAAAAGAAAAAAAATAGAAAATTAGATGCCAGGAAACAGTTCTTGGCTGTAGTGGAATTTATGTCTGTTTGCTTTTGGTTAGAAATATTGTTCTATGAAAATAAAGGTTCAGGGGAAGAAACATATTACAATCGTATTAATTGTGCATTTTGGAATTTCCTAGTAAAACCTTTTTTTTTTTTTTTTTTTTTTTTTTTTTTTTTT
>VXAA01006341.1:601268-626949 GCA_013399115.1 Anseranas semipalmata
CTGATTAATTTTGCTTTTTTGAATTTTCTAGTAAAACCTTTTTTTTTTTTTTTTTTTTGTTATTTTGATACTCTTTTGCTGCACAGTAAAACTCAATTCCAATATAATCTGAAGGTAAGGTTGTACAGGTTGCATTGTCTGGAACATTTTATAAAGGGCTAAACAAACCAACTCTTCATGTTTTAGCAGTCCATGCAGGTATTAGCTAAAATCAATAACTGGATAGATATATGAAGGACAAAAATAATAACGGATGAGTTAGATCACTCAATAACCAGAAATATAGGTAGAGAAAGGCCACACAATGGCTAAGGGTGTAGTGAAGGAGAGAAGCTATATTTGCTCCCTCACTGTAAGGAGGACATGAAAAGAAGCATGAAGTAGTCTTGTGAAAAGAGACTTTGAGTTTCACCCGAGTATGTGGGATTTCCAAAGACAGTTCTTACCTATACTGACATACAAAAATTGTTATAAAGAACTATATTTTTCCTTTGCTTCTCCATTTTTAGAAAGACACTAAATAAATACTGAATTTAGTAAAGAAATCCTTTTTTGAAACTTGTTTTCGAAACTATCCTAGGAGTTCTACATTAGAGATATTTATTGCTATGAAAACCTAACATGGTGGTCTAAGAAAAGAAAATTGAATAAAGGTGAGGGCTTTCGTTAAAATTAAGATCATTAAGGAGGTGGATTAAGGACACCTTATTGAGGCAAATTCAGTGACAAAAGATTTTTCTAGATCTACACATTTCTGTACTGAGTTACAGAAAATTATGAAGAAACATCAGGAAGTAGGAGTGACAAAAGATACCAGCTCCCTGTGAAATGTAAAGAGAGCAGAGATGAAATAAGACTATGTGAAGGCAAATATATAATGCACTGATGTTAAATAGGACATTGTTACCTACATCTCACTGTCTGATATGACATCCCTTACAAGACTCTGCTTTCAGACTCTGCACCTTTCACTGATGTCTGAGGTATGCCCTAGCTCTTCCTGGTTTTCATATTATTTTGTTAGGAAATATTGTATGCTGCTTTGAACGATTTGATCTGCTTGTATGCTTTCAGCATCTTGTTCAATTCTCATTTCCTGGAGACACTCATCTCCTCTGTTCTCCATACTAATCAGCTCTGGAATTATTTTGTTGTTTAGATATATTGTTTGGGGGTCAGTCAAAGTGAAATCACCAGATTTCTAATTTTTGGCTTCCTAAACTAAATTTGATGGCATTTGAAATAAAACAAATCTGTACAGAAGATTTCACACAGAAAAGAAAAGAAACCCAGGCTATGGAAAGAAATAATTTCTGGCCTGAGTATGTGGTGACATTTATGCCATTTCTTGTGATTGACATATCTTAATTCTAATGTAGAAATCAGCCTAGCTTTTCTTTTTAGTGTGCTAACATGTCTTTGTGACATCTGTCTTGAGGAAAACTGTCAATAGTATAGTACTTCTCTTATGTGAGAAATGTCGCTATTTTGATACAACCACACTGTGACATTTAACCTTGTGCGGAAGGTTACAATGACACTAGAAGATAGTGAAAAATGGTTGAGGAGCAGGATGATGACACTGTGGCATGATATGATTTATTTTTCCATAATTTGCTTTTCAGCTCTTCCCCTTCTATTTCTCATGAGACTAAAACATTCACCTGAAGGAGATTAGTTAAGATATATTTTCACCTATTCAAAAAGACAGGGCTAATTATAAGGTCTACATGGCCAGTTTAAATGTTGTAAAGAATGTCTTAGATTGTTTAATGCCCGAATATGTTGTGAGAAAGACTTTTCTGAAGCAGTTGCAGAATCTACATGAGTATTTGTATGCACATGCACACTGAGAGTTTGAAGGGGGTACTCTGCTGTAGGTGAGCACAACAGTTCAAAATGGAAATTTTATTTAATTTATTCATTAGTGACAAGACCAGTACAATACAGCTAGGGCCACCACAGCCTGCACAAGACTGACAATGGTCAGTTGAAAAGTTGTGTCTATGACTGCCCCAGATAGCAAACACTGTTTTCTGTCATTTCCCTCCATAGGTACCCCAACCTAGAGGATGCAGAATCTCTGTTGCCTGCAAGTGCCACAGCCACAAAAAAAAAAAAAAACCCTCTCTCTTTGTGTTTTTCTTTTTCTAAAGGGCACATACAATATTCTGTTAGAAAAGTATGGCATATGGACAATGAACTACTCAGAATATTTACTACTTACTGCTCTCCACGAGATCTCTATGAAGACTCAGCAACCAATTGTAGCCTCTGGGTTTGAATTAACAGAAGCCATTTCTTAAATCAATAAAACTACTACATAGAGGCTGGATTTTCAGAAATCTAATACCTTGCAGAGATATAAGGAAATGTAATGGGAACAACTTCAGGACTGAATAAATGTAAATCAAAGGTAATAGCTATGTAATGAAGCATGTAGACATTCTACAAAAAATGTGGCTGCTAGTCTACAGGCTAGTTCAACCAGTAGCCAGCAGCCTTACAGAAGAATACATGGCTATTTAGATTTTAGGATCATTAAACTTTATTAAATCTTATTTTTTATAAGCAATAGACAACTATTCATAAGAAAAATACAAAGCAAAGACATTGAAAATCAATGCACAAGCTGATCAACCAATATTTAGCCCCCGAAAGTCCATTGCATAAGGATGCCATAAATCTAACTTTCTCTTAGTCATTTTCTTCCCACAAGATCTAAAAGAGGCATTAATCCTTTTTTTCTTTTTTATTGTTTTTTTTTTTTTTAATTATTCATATAGTCAAAAAAATAAGAGTAAAGGAGCAAAAGCAGTTTAGTTCTTTTAACTTTGAATCATTATGACTGTAGAGAGCAGAGGCTTCCATCACGATTATGTCCTCATGCCGCTGTACAATAATGCAGATTTACTCCTTTATTGAAAAGCTTATATTATAATAGGTAGATTTGCAAAGGCAGCATTTGATTTCCCACTTTATTTCCATATGTCTTTGTAATGCTCTTCCTGAAAAAACTGCTGTAATTATAGACATCTAAAAAGTGTAGTAGCTTGCATTATAATGGTGAACACCAGCTGCAGGCAGGAAGAGTCTGGAGAACTCTGCGTCTATATGCACAATGGCAAGTATGCCACTTCAATTATTAGACGTTCATAGCAGAATTTGGCAGGAACCCATTCACAAATGTAGTATCCTTTCTTATAACTATCTGGCAGGCAATCCAGGAGGCAGAAAGGTGTATAAAGTATATTTTTTATTGATTTATTTGCAATTGAAATATGACATCAGATAAGAGAGTCCCACTGCTTACCAACTCACCATTTATTGTTTTATATCTTCTATGGCTTATAAGGAAGGATTTTAAGGAAGAGATGGTAATTAGATGATAATAAACATTATTGAGGGGGTGTGCATTAGGAGTTTTGTCGTCCAAGCAAAAATCTGAAAAATGGAAGGATGTGATAAACTGGTACAATAACAAAAGCATAAGACAACAAGAGAGAACAGGAGAAAGAACAGTAGGGAAAGATAGAGTTATGAGGGGCATTGAAAGAAGGGTGAAACTGCTGCACTGAATGGTGTGATCAATGCATTGCATATCAGTTGCAGATTAGGTTGCTTGAATTCTCATGTATTTCTTACGATCAGAATCTTATTACAGGCAAGAGGACCATGCCATATATGCAAAACCAATAATTTACTGTTAGCCTAATTAAAGTCTTACTGTTCTAATGGAAGAATTCTTCAAATTCTTCAAATTCATTCAATTATACACAATTCAAATTATACGTTGTTAAAATGATATATACACAAACGTTCTAGTACCTTCCTACCCCTTTCTCTGGTGTTATGTTCAGCCTTCCACTGCCCTTTTGGGTACTAAAGTCAACAACTTCAATATGCGCAGGGAGATTTACAGCAAGTCTTCAGCATCCCAAGTCCTTCACTGAGACGAGAAAGTTATTAATGTTGACAGTTTTTTCCTGCTAGCTCTAAGATCCTCTTGTGGTGGTTTTGATATATTTCCTAGCATGCTTTCCTTATTTTTCTGCAAAGTTACAATATGTCTGAATTTACTATATAAGTAAATTATATGTGTATTACATATGTTGGATACTGGTTCTTTGTTCTCTTAATCTGCAACACTGATTTTGCCAAGCTCCCAAGGCCGTGGTCATTTGAAGACCAGTAACTGACCACAGCTGAGTTGTTTATAACCCTGTGGCCTTTACTGTCATCCTGTGCATGCACTTTCAAGGCCTGTTTTATCATCACATGCATACAGTCTTCTACACCGCGTTTTATCCTGGGGACATAGATTGTTCTAGCCAGTAACTTGTTGTTACTATATTAGATACAGACACATAACAACAGATGTTACACCACACAATTGTACCAAACTAAGCAAAAGATAAACCAGAGTAAGCAATAGTCATGGTCATTAGATAACGTATTACAAGCTACAACAGTCTCCAGGCAGGTCCAGACAGGCTTGAAGTCTGTGCTGTTAACTTGGCACAAAGCCTGCGGCCTGTTACAAATAATGGTAATACCATACTTTCTGGGCTACAAGGCTGCAGTGGAAAGACAAACAAGTAAGCAGAGATTAAAATATGAGGCAGTAATAAGTCAGTTAAAGAGGATAATGATCTTGGCAGCTATGGCTAAAGCTGAAGAACTAACGTGAAGAGATGATACCAATTATCGAGGAAGGACTGACAAAAGTCCAAACAATTATTTTTTTTTTTTTTTGATTTTGTAGTAAAAGAAAAAAAATCTAGTCCTGACATTAAGTGAAAAGAACTGAATATTTTCTAATTGTTCACATAATAGCCCTAGCAATCAAATGATTTTTGCCTAACTTCTGCAGATTTTGGTAAGGAAACACTAAGTGGGAGGGGAAAACATAAAGATATACTTGGAATGACATCAGTCATTTTACTGGTCTTTGGTTTTATTTGTCATTTACCTACATAAAATAATAATCTTAAAAAGCAGTTCTTTCTTTCACAGAACAGACTATAATTTCCAATCTTCAAAATTAAATCCTAGATGAGTGACATTTCCATGGTAATAAGTTGATGCTACTAATACAATAGCTTGAAGTGGTTCTTCTGGATATTTCAGCATTCGTATTTGCACACCACAAAAGGATTCAATTCTTGCAAAACCAATTCAGCAACAACAGTCTTATTGCCTTCAGCAGGTCTAAAACCTTTGGCTTGCAGAAAAAACTTACCTTGAAGACTCAAAATTGCAGATACTGCATGAGAGTTCTTTCCAATTTTATTTCTTATTAAACATCATCAAGTCTTTAGCAGCATTAAAGCCACTAAAATATAACTTGTTTTGCCAAAAGAACTCCAAATTAACAGAAAGAAACTGATAGTATTGAGTTGTCCCTGACAAAGTAGATCAATTTCACGTGATTGAGAGAGAAAAAAATTGTTAATAAATAACTGGCAGAGGGGAATTCTTTTAGAAAATACCAAGCCATTATAAGAGCATATCGAATATTTTTGTCTTTTTTTTTTTTTTAATCATAATTAGGTTGTTTCAAATCCCTTGCTGTAAACAGAAAACATTTACATCATATGTAATGTTACTGAATTGGGTGAATTCAATATGCACCAAAGTTAAATGGCTTGCATTCTAAAGATACTGATCACATCACTAGAACAAAGAACTATTCATTTGGAACAATATGTTCTACCTCAATCCTTCACTCACAGCTGGTATGAACCTCTATGATCACCTTAATTCTTGCAATTCACTTTTCCCCTCAGAAAAGTGGGAAAAACTTGTAGCACAATGTAGACTCAAATAATTGGAAAAAAAATCCCCGTAGAACTAGGAGAAGGGTGATGCATTCATCACCCCCCACCCCCCATTTTTAAATGAGAGAAGGAAGATGCCTGCTGATGGACAAATCTCTGCAGAAGGGGTATCATTTGCATTCTCATAATAGGTATGGCATCTATAAAAGCAATACTCTGATTCACCTCCAGACTCCTGCTGAGACAAAATGCAGTAGCACAGTCTAAAGCAAACACAGAGCTAGGACTTCATGCCTAGCCAATTTGCCTAGCCTATTTGCCAATCTTAGATGAAAGGTACTAAATAAATATTATTGCTATTATTACCATCTGTGGAGAGCAGCACTACAGGCCTTTTTGGAAGGCTGACTTGGTGGAAAATCTTTGTCATTTCCATAAAAAATGTTATGTTAGAAATTGCTATAGCCTTTATAACTTTATGGGGCTATAAAATGTGATAGTTCCAATATTAAACTGCAGTGAAAAGTAATGTAAACAGTATAAAAAGTATACAGGAAAAAATCTATTTATTAATGGTACAAAAAGTATTCAGGGAAGAAATCCATATTAAAGGTTGGAGGGCCAAACAAGAGACTAAACACTTTAGAAATGTTGCTTTTAAATCTTTCTAAAGTTGAAAGTAACTTACAAATGATTCATTGTGATGGATTTTCACTTATTTTAGTTTAAGCATGACTGATCACATGTCATAAATGCAGTAAATGTGACCACCAGCAAAATAAAACCTCTTCAGTGTGTATTGAGGACTTCAGATAGGAGAGGTAGCATGTTACACAGGTGAGATAGGAAAGGAATTAGTCGGTAGTTGGACAGGAGTTTCCAGTCTGTTTGATCAGGTCTGAAAAACAAAGAGTAAATAAGCTTTGCAGTTATCTTCCCATCTTCTCATCTTTAAAGACAGACATTCTGTAAGAGTTTAATGTTTGTACCACAACATATGCTGTGCTGTAGTATTAGGACATCTGTCAGTTATATCAGTCACTATCACTAGACTCATTTCTTTCCAGAACATGAATTAGAAAGAAAAATCTATGCATTGAAAACCCAATGTATATCTTCTATTTTTCTGTAATAATTAAAAAACAACAACAACAACAACAAAAAAGTAGCTCTTTGATCAGCCACAGGCAATGTTTATAATGCTGTGCTCAACCCTGTTATGTATTTAATTCCCACCTTACATGACTGAGGTATATTATGGTCGTTTCCTTAAGACAAATGGAAAGTAGGACTACAAGTATTTCAAGTGTTTTTGTCATGAATCACAGACTATCAGCCCAAATTCTTTTTCAAAGTAGTTTACCTCAAACTTCTTTCTCTTTTGTTTGTCGATCTTTAAAATAAAAATATGTTTTTAATTACAAAACTTACCCTTATAAGATAAGGTCTAATTTGTTCTGTAAATTACTTGAAAAAGACTAAAACTTGTTGATCACTTATTGATAAGTGACAAAATATCTGTCAGTGTATCCACTCTAACTTAATGGTCCAAGCATAAGCAAGCCTCTCCAAAATATTGCAAAATAGTTGACTAAAGAAGATACTGTAAGGTTGCAGTTTACAGAAATACTTCCTTATGTCAGTATCTGTAAAAAACTTGTCAGATTGTTCTCTCTAATTCTAGACTGATCCGATTGTTGAAGTATTGAAAAAGCAGAGAAAGTATCAGATCATCATGTAAGTAGGAAGGCCTGAACAGGTTAAAAAGCAGCTGTCATGATGTAAAGGGTGGCATAGCTGATATCTTAACCAGCAAGTGAACTTGTTGCTTGCAGTTCAAAAATAAATGGAATCAGTCTTATGGATTACACTTCTTTACATTTAAACAGCAAGTAACTGTTTAACTGTTTAACTGATCAGTGAGTACTGATTAACAATCTCATTTTTTTCTAATGCAAATACAGAAATGTCTTTTTATGCAATTTAGCTGATCCTGATTGTAAACAAGAAAGCAAATCCAGTGAAATACAAGTAGTCGTTATTTTTAACGAACAGTCATTTTTTTTATGAACATTAGTAAATCTTTGTTTGTCATGTTTGACAAACAGAGTTTGACATGAACTTTGGTTTTAAAATATTGTTTTTAAAACCTAGCTTAAAACTGGTAATACTTATTTTAAATTACATGATTCTGAGATTAGTAAAATTTAAGTCTCCCTATTTTTAAAGGATGTACTTAAATAAAAGGGGAGGGAAATTACTTTTCATACATAAGTTTTATTTATATGACATTTATTAAGATTACTGCCTTTCACTTTCAGACTGTAAGTTCAATGAAACAAGTGTGTTTCTCGTTGTCAAATATGTTATTTATCTATTTTTATTTGAGGTACTAGCATATTAGCTAGGTTTGGTGGCCAGTTTTACAGAAATGTTGATACCTAAATTCAGACTTTATGTAAAGGTTTGGCACTGTTTGAAAGACTGATACAATCTCACTTGTAATTCTGACATACATTTGATGTTGTTTTGGTCTTGATTTACATTAGGGAACATAAGTATTGAGGTATGAAAATGTCACATTAATCTTCAGATGTTGGTTTACATTACCAAAGATAAATAAAGGTAGAACAAACAGAGGTAACTTAGTAGACAAAGTTTCATATCAAATATTTAAAAATGTACAGTATGGTTGTTTGTTATGATATGATGCATCATAAACAAATAAATCTAGACTTGCTTCAAAAACAATATTTTCACGGACCCTACAATATTTAATAGTAGGGAATATATTGCAATAACAGGTAAGTAAAGAGTGCTTGGAAGTTGATAGAGGTTCAGGCTCATGTTAATTACTAGTCTGAGCAGAACCTGAACACTACTGAAAGTTTAAATGTAGGTTGTTATGTATGTTTAACATACCTTTTTGGGATGGAAAGGTAGAGTTGTTTTGCAGCATTGACTCCCAAGATCTTTTTTGGAGCTATTTTATTTATTTCTCCTACAAGAAGGAGAGAGGGAAAAGAAGAAATGTCCTTTGGGATTTTCCTTGATGCAGAATCAAGGTATTTTGCAGAGGTTACAGACTTACTGTTCATCCATCTTTACAGGAGAAGACCAGGATGGTGGATAATAAACAAGAAATACTAAGAAGGGAAAGATTTTTCTTTTTTGTGTGATGGCTGAAACAACTAGAACCTTAGTTCAAAAGAAAGAATTAGGGAAAGAAAAGAGGCACTTAGGAAATAAGCTTGCCAGGAAAGGGAAAGGTAAAGAATTATGTGAAAATTAGAGCAGAAAACAGACTGAGTCCTGGCTCAGTGTGTTAATGGAATCCATGACAGAAACACTGCCAGGAGGCAGTTTGATTGTGGTAATTTGTTCACTAGCCTTACATGGACTTAAGATCTGAGCAACGCTGGAGGGCTTCAGAAAAAGGAATCAGAATATGAAATAAACACTTTAACAGTTTCTGTTCTTCTATTGCTGATAGTCCTTCAGCCTTACATTGCTTAAAGAGAGAAAACCACGAAGTGAAATCATCTAGGGATGTCTATTCCATATTCAGGCAGATTATTATATTAAAAGGGCCAAATGTAATAAGAACTGCCAGAAAAATGGGCAGTGACTAACTTTTTACCACTGGGGTCCACAGTCTTGCTGATCCTTGCAATTACAAAATGTTAAAAGAAAGAGTAGTAAAATGCAATGTATTGTTGGCATAGGAAGCACTTAAAGCTGCACTTTCCTATCAGTGCAGCTTCAGTTTTACACCAGTGTTACACCAGCAAAAGTTATAGCAAACATCTGGTTTCAGCAGTATGATTCAATCCAGCACATTCAATCCTGCTTTAGGTAATACCGAGGAAAGAAAAAGGCATAAAAAATATCACAGCAGCTTTATTACTAGAGCATTTCACAGTTAGGGACCTCATGGGAAGTGTAACTGGGTAGCCCTGTAACTAGGTATTGACATTGTTAATAACAGGCCAAGAGCTTTGTACCCAGTTTGCAAGGCCTCAGGACTGAGGCTTGTAGGTCTAGTTCCATCTGAACTTCCCTTGACCTGCCCACAGCTTTATTTTACTTGGTTTAGCTGTGACAACAATTTCTCGAATTGTCCAGGTGTCTAGGGCTAATGTCTTTTACTTTCGTTTAGGTATGTATGACACAGACATAGTTTTATACAGATAGTAGTATATACTGTTCATTTTATACAGATGGCAGTGACAAGAGGTGTTGTAGGTAGAGTGGAGGTCTTTACCACTCTAACACAACAATGTAGTAGAGACGTTCAAGCCTGGTATATTCAGGGCCTTGAGAAGAGGAGACCCAGGGTGCAGTGTAGAGGAGTACAGGCATGGGGTGATAAGAGATGGGGTGCGGTCTTGGCACTGGGACCCCGCAGCTGCAAATAACTCACTAATGGTCAGTTAAGATGGAGCTGGACATTACTGGTTTTAGGGGTAGCAAAAAGTGCAAAGAAACAGTATCTAACATATGTAAAGGGCACCATAAGCAGTAATTTCAGATGTAAGCTGGAACTGCGGACCACTGAAGTAAGAGAATGTGTTTTTGCACACTAGCAAACATAAATAAATGAACCCACAGGAAGGGGAAAATGAAGAGAAAATGAAACAGTTAACAAGAACATCTTACTCCTCCTGGCAAAGGGCTCCACATGCTGACAATTTATCATAACACCACCCCACCAGCAGCACTGGGATGAAACCACTGACCTTAGGACCCTGAAGAACAGTGGAAGGGTGAGCATAACACCAGGAAAAGGGATAGAAATTAAGTGTATGTGTTAAAATTTTAATTGTATCATTGTTATTACATCCTTTTCTGTATATAAGTACTCTGTGTTATTCAGTTTTTCTGTAATAATTGGATCTAGACTAGTGATGATTCTTGAACTAGATTGCTCAGATTTCTCTTATGCTAACAACAAATGTTTGTCTTAATTTATATATACAACATGCTTCTCTCACCCATAAACATGACTCTGAATGTAACAAAAGATCCAAAAACTCCAGCAGAAGGGAAGAATAGAAAAACTTTGAAACGTGGCAAAACACAGCTCTTTAGATGACATAAATATTTCTCCAAAACAGCAGAATAGTGGGAATATTACCGAAGTGTGTTGTACAGGTACACAGACAGTTGATCTGTGGGGGAAGAGGGAGTTTTGTCAGCAGATTGCGATGAATTTCTAGTACCAGGAGCTGCATCAGCTGTAAACAGCTAAGAGCAGACAACAATGTGACACATAAGCATGAATACAACTAATCAAAATCTTTAGCATCTCCTTCTCAGCAAAACACAAATTAGGAGATTAGGAGCAATCGGATAATACTGCTTGAGGCTAGTAACACTGCATCGACTGTTTGCAGATAGCGCCTTGTGACACCGAAGAAAGCGTCAACAAATTAGATATGTAATGCAGGGACTAATGAGTCCTCCTAGGGTTTTCCAAACAATATTGGTTAAGCCAAGGGGAGAAATTAGAAATGAAATGATGGCAGAAGCAAACTGTACAAGAAATGTGTTTACATATCATCATAGTTAGAAAAGCTATGGGTCACATCAGTACTGTAAGCAAACAAGTGCCTTTGCTCTGACAGTTTCAAAAGCAGCCTTGTAAATGTCTGTACAAGAAGAACAATTAAGGAAACTAAAAGCTATCACAGAAGACCAAATGGACTCAAATGCACAGGGATGGCTAAATCACTGAGCCACCATGAGAAAAATCAGTGTTTACATCCATATTTATGCAACTTATTTAAATCTGCCTCAATGAAGGACAGGCTGGCCAAACATTAATTAAGTTCATAGAATTTAAACAATTTATCATATTATGTGATATTATAAGTCCTGGCTAAAGAACCTACACGAACCCAAGAATTTTTTAGTTTGCTCGAAGAGTACCGTTCCAGTCAATTCCCGTTTGGTATTCCTTTGGCTGTGGGCCATTTCAGTGTGAATTTCTTTTCTATTCTAACAGCTTTTCCTGGGGTCCTTTGCAACATGGTTAATATCTCTTTTCCTGGCCAAAATAAAAATGAGTATAATGAGCTAATATGTGCATTTTAGTGTTCTTTCTATAACTTGCTTGGATGAGAAAAACAAATTTGGAAAGTGATCAAAACAATTTGGAGAATATATATTTAGCAGGAAAAATCAGACAAACAGGAAGCTGTTACTCTAGTTATCCAGGCTGCTTCTGCTGTAAAAAAAAAAATCCCAATTACGTTTCACCAAAGTTAGCTCAGCTAAGAAATCTAAGTGGATATCTTTATGGTAGCTTTCTGCTGTAATTAGCCTCTCTGTTTAACACATATTAGTTCTTGCTGCTCACTGTGAAGGTCCAAATCACTCCCCATTTTCTGTTCTTAAAGAAGACAGACTGAAACTCAATGTATGGAGCAGGTCATGTGGGTGTTCTTTACCTCCAAGGGTCTCCAGCTGTATTATGAGAATCTGGATATGTCAAAGCAAAACATAGCTAATCTAAAAGAAACACTTGCAGCTTTGACAATTTTGGTAGCAGACTACTGAAAAATTAGACCAGCAGGCTCAAACAAGATGCTAAGATACTAAGAAGATGCTCATATACATGCAAGAAGAAGGGCTTACACAAGGCCTGCCAGAAAGTCCTATCAAGATTCCTTGCAGAAAAGAAACAGTAGTACTCTTAAGTGAAAAGGGACCTTGAATGATAATTTGGATTGTAAATGACTGTTAGACATTTAAGACAGAGGCAGACCATAGGTCCAAAGTGGCACTATTAGACACAGGCTCTGAATGCTGAATGAGTAGAGACATCTGTCTGCAGCCCTTATTAAGGGGCAAGATTTCCTCAGTGCAAATTGTTTTCTAAATGGCAGCTCAAGTTCCTTATGCACCATTCAGGTTTCTTTTCAATCACTTTTCTGTGTCATCCTGAGAGACACATTGTGGTGCTGTAGATGTCCCACGTAGTGGTTATGAGTATTCTGACCCTTCATCTTTATCAGGGAGAGGTAAGTTGCAGGGAAGGGAAAAGACAGAGGCAGGAAGTAAATTTTAGGGAAAAGGAAATACTGCATGGCATGGTTTTCTAACACTTTTCTGCTAGTCCATGATAAACAAGGAATAGAAGATACACTTGAACAAAGACTAGGAGAATTGCTGTCTGAAAACATGGTCTCAAATTATGCCAACAAAACAGCCTTCTTTCAGGATCACTCTAAGCATCTTGCCGGCCAGCCCCAACAAGTCTCTTAATGAATAGATAGAACTTTGGACCTGAAATTCACACAGATCATTCAACAGTTGCCTTGAAAGACAATGCTAAACTACTGGCCCATCTCTTCTTTAAAGATGATACTGAATACAAAAATAAAAAACAGTCAAAAAATTACAGAAAAAAATCACAAAGTGTAACAGTTTTTAAATTAATGTTTAAATTAATTAATTAATTTAAATTAATGTTTAAATTAATATTTACACCTTTTTGGCCTTGACCTTCTTTGAACAGTAACAAAGACGCAGAACAAACAAATAATACACGATTTAGCTGTTTTTCTGTTATTCCTCTTGTATGTCTTCACCATTTCCTTTTCAACATGCAGGAATCTTATTAACTCTTTTTTTTGTTTTGTTTTTCTTTTATAAAAGCTAATATTATTTATCTATCCCAATGTTTGTTTCTTTTGCTCTGTATTATAGCTGATCAGTGTTTTCATTAGCACAAAATGTCATCTTTATAAATGACAATACTGTTTAATGAGAAGAGATTACATGATTTTAAAGGGTTGCTTCAAACACTTGGTGATTTCTTACCATGTGGGTTTGCAGTGCAGGAGTGCTACAAACAAAAAGTGACTTGAAATTTTTTATCTGCTAATGAGACCAGGATTAAGAAGGTTGATACATTTCACCTACAATTTATTTGTCAAGAAACTTCAGGTTTATACCAATGGAGAATAAACAACAACATGTCACTCTGCAAACTGTCTGAATGTAATTGGGAATATGCAAATTTTTTTTCTGTGCCTGATTAAAACAAATACAGTGTTGAATGTAAAACTGTTTTTAAGTTTTTGCAAAGTATTGTTAAAGGGAAGATTGTTACTGTATGAGTTATGAAAGGGATTTGAAATTGTTATGTTATCAGAATAACAACTTGAAAAAATAGGTAATAACTATTACTAAGTGTAGAAGATTGTATAGATTGTTTTTTATCAAGGTCTTTTTTCTTTTTCTTTTGACAAGCTCTTTATGGTATATAAGCTGAGAAAGAGAGCAGACACTGTCTTTGTGGCACTTGGGTCCTATCTTTTGGGAAGCCTAAGTGAGGAAAGATGTATTATAATAATTTAATGTATAATCTCCTTCTAAGTTAGCTTCAACTCCAGACATTACATTATAGATTTATAGATGAAATAACACTATTTTGCAGTTATTAGTTTTATTTTGCACACATAGTTTATCTCATTTAACATCACCACATTGTTGATATTTATTACAGGAAGTACACATACCGAATTCCTATTTTCCTTCATACAAGTCATCTTAATTTTTTCTTTTTCTTTTATTTCCTTCTTTCTTTTCTCCTTTTTTTTTTTTTTTTTTCCTTGTTATTTGAAACACTGTTTTTCTTTTCTGGATCATTATTTCTAGTTAGCACTAGGGAGAAGAGTATACACTGAATTACTGCAAGAAAGAAAATGTCCCTAAATGTGATGTAGACAATATTCAAGGTCATGACACAGACTCTGAGGTAAGAAGATCAGCTGAAAGAAACACAGTGAAGATAAGAGATATCCAGAGTAAACTAAGGTGACTTGGCACAGTGGGATTACTTGCATTACTCTGAAAAGATCTAGACATCCAGTATTGGAAGTTGGTCTTCTTTCCACTTAGTATTGGAGAAAAAACATACTCAGAAAATCTTTGAACAGCAAACATTAAGTGAACATTCATCATCAGCACAAAAACGCATGGAAGAAATAAAGTCCTTCAGCTTTAGCAGTAGAACAAAATCTATTTGCTTGAATGCCTTGTGCCAGAAAGTTCATATGAGGTACTTAGAGGTATACATGAAAAAGGAGTTCACGCTGCAGTTGTTAAGTGCAGTAATCACTCAGGCTGGGACACTGGTGGCCTCTAAAAAAACCTAAAAATTGAAAAAACTTCAAAAAACCTTCATGACCAGCTCTATCAAAAGCTATGATTTCAGAGTCTTTTGGATATACTTAAACATGTGAGGAGATACTGATTACCCTGAAAAAGTATAGCAGAAAGTAAAAATAGTTCAAATTTATGTTGCCTGCCAATGACTTAATTTCAACTTATTTTTGACTCTAGACCCTTTACTGAAAGGGTATAGACATATATAAAACTCTTATAGATCATCTTATAGAACCAGAGATGAATGTGTGACATTAAAAAAGTCTCATATTGTGTAACAAAAGTCTTAGCATGGAGTTAGCATAATGCCTTGAAGCTGCTGCAAACAAATATTAATTTTTTATACAGGGAAGTTTCTAGAATGTCAGAGAGAGATGGAGATGGGTAGCTCCAGAACCTATACATGTATAACCTTATTTCATGTTTATATTCATCAAGATAAGGAGGATTAGTAATTGGAAATCGAAATTATATGGGTCAAAACAGATGAAAAATAGCTCCAAAACAAGAAGAATCGTTTGGTAGGTGTATAAAATTCTATGAAAATCGTGGAATAGTGTAATTAAACTATCTAAGATTTCAGAAGACTTGTTTCAATCTCAGCTCCTTAAATGTGCCACACTTCTGGGGGGAAATGCTGCACACACCTTATTTTCATAAAAAGTCACATACAAATATTAAAAAGTGTGAATATATTCTTGATTGATTCTGTCTTAAGCAATGAATGGAGACAGAAACTTTGGCAGACTTCTACTTCATTCACTGTTTAATCACTTCATAATCTTTTTTCTATACCCCCCTCCCCCCAGTATTGAAGATGTGCAGACATCTAGGCGCAACATATGCCAAAGTGGCACAACTTAAATTTCACTCCCATAGTTAGTTCTGTCCCAAGAGTTTTCATGGCCATGAGCCATTATGTCCAATGGAAATAATAGTTTATGGGATTGCAACCTGTTTTATCACTATACATCATGATTCAAATACCTTCATAATGAATCCCATAGTGTTCTTAATACATGTGCACATTCATGCATATTTGGAAATGAAGAAATATCTCTAATTTCAGAGAGTACATCTTGATGTATTTTGCATAATGACTGTGAGCATAGTACATCAGATAAATGAAAGGAAATAGCTTTTAGTGCAGTGTTCTGTCACGGGAAAATAATAAATCAACAACCTATGAACTCTAGGTCCATTTGAAGCATATTTAGAGCCCTCATTAACCTATAGAGGCCAATCTGAATAGAAGCCATTTAATGAAGACGCAGAGGGGATTTTTAATAATTTATTATGATGGAAGAAATGGAAACAAGCTAGAAATGGTAAAGATAACCCACATACTAATGAGATCCAAAAGTGGCAACATAATCACCTGACTTGTGCAACAAAAGCTATTGCCAAGGCACAGATACTAAACTGCTGCAAAACTTTATACAATAATAAGGATGGGGCTTTGGGGATAAGTGATTGTGCAGGCATTAGTAATTTCTGAGGCAGGAACCACTTGTTTTCTTTTTCTGTTTGTTTTTTAAAACTTTTATTTTACTGAAAAGACTCCTCAATAGAGCAAGGGATGAAAATGTGACTGTTCTGTGGTAGAACGAGCTACTTTAGGCTGGGTGCCACACATTATATTTAATTTGACTGAAATACCTGCAAGATAAAGATAACGTGATTTTGGCTCTCCCCTCTGCAGGATTACACAAGAAGGTGGAGTGTTTCTCCTTACTGTATTTTAGTAAGCAAAAATGTCAATATGTATAAAGAATGAGGAGTGAAGGAACACTTGTAAAGCTCCATATATTACTGTTACATCAAGGTGTGATTTAAATGTCTTTGCAAACAACAGGATTCCCACCCCAGAGATGCTCCAAACTTCTTCATGCAGAATAGTGTTGAATCTATTGTGGTAGTCATGGAAGGTGGACTGGCTAGTCCAGGCCAACACTGAGTCAGGAATGAAATGTCCCTCTCTTTAACCCCCCCAAGAGTTATGGCAGTTTCATACTGGATAGACAGCCAAAACAGCTCACTGAACACTCATTGAAAGGACTGAGCTCCTTTCAAAAGTAAGTGTCAGCTGCCACGTGCATTGATGGTTTCATACAAAATAGGAAAATAGTTCTGGAAGTTAAATCTCATCTGTCCATCCAAGTACCCTGACCATTATGTGAGGCTGCTGGCAAAGGCCTGGCAGCCTTTCTCATTCCCTCTTTCTGCCTCTGCATGATTATCTGCAGTGAACACTGAATTCTTTGCTTTGCTGCATGGTGATAAAATTTCAACAAAAGACCTCGTGAGTATCTTATATTTCTGCATCTAGTAAGCCCATAATGGCTTCTGTAATGTAGTCTCCTGGGAGGTGAAGGTTTGAGGTTTGTGTCCTGTATGTCCAGGTAGGCAGCTGAACATGAGTTTCCTTCTTTCTAAGTGGTATAATCACTATGTAACAAGATGCCACCATGACCTGCTATATTTTTGAAGAAGAGAATCAGCTGTGTTCAGTTTTTGGAAGCAAAGAAAAAGATGTCTGTCTTCAGGAGAGGCTTTAGATCAATGGTTGGGGCTGCTTCCATGGATCTTTTAGTAAGGTACGTGAGAGAAAGGATTAAAGACAGCTCTGTCTTCATCCTTTCCTAGTCACTACCCATTGGATGCATACTAAAAGTACTAATTTTACCTGCCTGCCCAATCAGTGTGCATTTCCACCTTTACTCTCTATACACCTATAAAGATCGCAGACACATAAAGTACAATCCTCAGTTCTATGCACAAGGATAAAGGTCATATCACAGCATTGCAGTAATGGTATATATAGGAAAGCTAATTCACTACTGAAGTTTTGAGACACACTGTTTTGTAGAGAATGATTGAACATGAGCAACAACATAATTAAGGTAACATGTAGGTCTACATTTTTCTAACCAGCTTTTGTGTGTTTGCAGAATTTGATTTTGTGCCTAATAAAGAGGCAGAAGAGAAATATTATGGTAGCAATTATATTTCTATCTTTTCTTGGGTTCTAAATAATGATTTACAAAAGGCCTATCTTTCTACAGAGCAGAAAGAAACATTGGCATACGTTCTCCTCTGCCCAAGAGACTTTTTCAGAGAACAGAGATTCCTTCTACTGCTCAGGTGCCTTACGCACACAGAATTGTTTGGTATTTTTGGAGTATCCACATACAACCAGTGATGTTCATGCCCATTGTGGCTCCTGTTTTGGAAAGATCCCAAGTCATAGATCCAATTGTATGCTGCTAGCATGCGGTACGCTATTTCTATAACCTGCATCAGTCCAAATCAGAAGTTGCCGAATAGTGGTCAAGGGCTGTGACATCAGCTTTGTCACTATTGCTCTACTTAGTTGTTCCTGTGAGTCAGCTCTGTGTTACCATGACTACCGCCACTGAACAAGACATCTACTCTGCCGCTGCTGGTCTAGTTGGACATTACTGCAAAATCAGCTTTGGTACAACATTGTTGACAACATTTGGGATTCACTAAAATACCATTTTCCATTACACTACAAGCAGTTCCGTAAATCTACTCTTGTCTCTTACGATCACTCCTGAGTACATGGGGAAAAAGCTCTCTCATCCTACCATGTTCAACCCTTTTCTGCTTCGTTAGGAGCACTAACATGTAATCTGAAACAAAGGAAAAGCAGCAGAATGACTCTGTAGCCTCTGACTTAGGATTCTTACTTAGTAGGAGATCTACATTCTAGTGCCTGTGCAAGCATTGGAATGTAGGAAAACAGAACTAAGCAAAATAGAATTGCTTTAGATGAAGTATAGAGAATATCCCAAAACACAAAAGTATTTATAGATTCATACCTGTTCTGAGATGTGACAAATAGGAGATAGCATCATGGAAGGTTTTAGAAGTTTTCCTAATTTTATGATTTTTTTAAATATTGGCAGTTTAGTGGGTGAACACATTTTTTTTGAAGTTTTATAATTCTAGCAATTTGTTTCATCTGCTGCCATTATTAATTGCCTAAAAAAGTCCTTAGTTTCATGCCAGTGGCACTGAGTGTTACTTTTGACTCATACCAGTTTTTGATGAAACTTGACTATCCGTGGCTCACTTTTGGAGTCACCGCTTAGCTGGACAGACATTATGAAGTCCTGGGTTTAGAGACTTATCACCACATTTAACTAGGTTTACATTTGCATTATGTTCTGAAATTACTGAAACTGACATTACCGAAACTGACATAGTTGAATATTATATTTGTTAATCGATGGACTAAATGAACCAAAGCAGCTAGAATAGCACAGTGAAAAAGTTATGGTTTACTTGTAAATTGAATTCCTTGTTAATATTGAGCATGACAAAGTTTTAGTGCATTCAGCCATATTTATATGAAACATTTAATACAACAGGGACCCTGCAGGTTTGAGAAAATGCTTTGTCTCCATGGTTGAATACTTATTACAAAAGTGATGAAACCAATCTCAATCCCAAGAGGTAGCACCTCTTTGAGTAGTTCAGTATTGTAAACTGTGGCCAAAAGTAATATGCATTGTCAATAAGCTTGACTAGTATTCAAATATAAATGATTTAAAATTAGAAAATTAAACCATCCACTAAAATGGTTGCTTGAATAGATATTAAGTGGTGCTAATCGATACAATTCATTGGGTAGTGCAAATACATGTGAAATGGTCTTGTTATAAGTGAAAAACATTTCTCACGGGAAAAAAACTCCGAAGTAGAGATTTATCAAGTCACTCTGATTAAATCCTGGCTCTAGGAAATAGTGCCATATGAGCTGGGGTTTAGTCAGTCAGACTGAGATGAAATCCATATTACAACTTTCCAAACAATCATCTGGATGATAATGCAAAGTGTTGCCTGAAGGAAGAAGCAAAAGAACAGAAATATTCAATGATGTGGTACTTCCATGGATATTCATGCTCCAATAAGAACAATAGCACATGAACCACCTTTTTTTTTTTTTTTAAATAGAGAGTTAGAAATAAATGTAACACCACCACTACAAACAAACAAACAAAAAAAAAATGTGAAAAAAAAAAAAAGAAATAGGATAGATGCTGATAATGCTTGCAATAGACGTGTCTCTTTGGACACATCTATGTGCAAAAATGTATCCTGTAATAGAATTTTTGGTTAGCTTTCATCTTGGCACCTAACCAGGCCTGGCTTGAGAATTTAAAATCAACTCATGGTTGTTGTTGTTTTTGTCTGTTTGTTTGTTTTTGTGCAATAATGTGCAAACTTGTTTTTCTGCAAACATTCTCTGATGGCAGACTAAATAGATTAACTCTCTGTAAGTGTCTAAATTCTTGGTTTCCATATTAGAAAGAAAGACTGGAAATTAACCCCCAAGCAAAATATTAACTGGTTAATAAATTTCCCCTTGAAACATTCTGTAAATATGTGAAGTCACTAGGAGCTTAGAAATCATCACCTGTTGCTCCTTTGATATAAAAGATCAAAATTAATTACTGTGAAATTCAGAAAGTCTAGAAACCCATTAAACTAATTGTATTATATGTGATCTTTCTGAGACATTGCCATCTTCTGAAGTTACCACTGGAAGTTACAATAGTAACTTCAGGACTGCATTTTTGTAGTTTGTACTACTAGTTTGATTCTATTTTTTTTTTTCTGAGCAAATGGAAAAGTTATGACAGCATGATATTCAGAGGATATTGTCTTCAGACTGACATTTACATGATTTACTTAGAAACCTTCCCATGGCTGTTTGCTTATTGCCAGAATCTATAGATCATTAGTAAATTCTCATCTCTTCAAATCAA
Organism: Anseranas semipalmata; assembly: GCA_013399115.1. NCBI lineage: Eukaryota > Metazoa > Chordata > Aves > Anseriformes > Anseranatidae > Anseranas > Anseranas semipalmata. The sequence continues at coordinate 622,024 of VXAA01006341.1, forward strand.
AGTCATTTAATGAGCTACAAGGGAGGTCTACAAAATTAAACTAGCACAGACTTTGCACTCATGTTGAACTCTCGAAAAAAGAATTAACAGCTTTACAGAAAAGGATAATTCTACTTTCACCAATCTGTTCTTTACAGATAATAATTCCTTATAAATATAAAAGGAATGCACATCATCTAAGTAATGATGAACTAAGCATTGATTTGTTCAGTGTGATAGCATTTTAATTCAAAGCTCTTCAGTGAAGATGTAGGGTATTGTTATCAATATTTTATATTACAGAAGCACAAAGAGGGGTTCCTAACTGGAATATGGAAGAAAACATTGTCATATCTCAACACCATGTGACCACTCATAAATTGCCTGTCATAACCTTTGAAAGAATTCACTGATGGAAAGCCAGTGTCACAAAGAGATATCACTAGTAGTGTGAGCCTAAGATATTGATATTTTTAGTTTTCAATTCATACTTCAAGTTCCTTAAAAATGTTTTGGAAGTCAGTAGGGCTTTGTATCAAATAAACTTTTCATATCATATCAAATAAACCTGATAATCTTTTCAATTATTATTCCTAAGAGATGTATCTGTGGCATAAAAAAACATTTAATGAGAGAAGGTTTTGAAAGCTTTGTGTAACATAATTTGAATTGTTCAATGGTTAGCTTTATTCTGTGGGTAACACTCATAATTAGGTAATTGATAATCACTTTTGTATTGCTTCTGAGTATCTTGAAAAAGCAAATATGCAAAGAATATTTCTTTTTTTCTCTTTCCTCTCAAGCAAGACATTACTGGTGATCCTATTGGTCACTAGCCTACACAAAAAAAAGCCAGCATAAAGTAGAACTGCATATTTTTAGAGCACAAAGAAACACACTATATTCACTGTACTCATACATCTTCATGGCTTGTATTCAAACACAGCTTGTATTCAAACAGGTAGGTGAAGCTCAGGAAAGGGAAATGGGCAAAATACAGATCTCTCAGTATTGAATGATTCAAAAGTCTTTGTGGAGTGATACAATTCTCTAGCTGGTACAGTCAGAAATATATACTGGGAGCAAGGTTAGAGACATTTCATTGCAGACACATGTCACTAAAGTATGAAGAGCCCTTAAAATAAAAATGCTTTGCAAAAAGGGTCTCAGGAAAGAATTTTTTCCAATAAATCTATTTTTAAAAACAGTTCCAGTAGTTTCATGACATCCCAAACAGTTTTTTATTAAAAAAGAAATTCTGTTATTTAAACCCAATCATTTCATTTAGGAGAATATGTAACAGGCACTAAAGTATCAAAACTGAAACGTTTCAAGCAACTCCAAATACAGTTGAGGGAGACAAAAGAACAAAAATAAACTTTCTTTATTTAGATACCATTAATTTGGACAGCATTTGCTTTTGCCTAATGTCCTATGACTAACTTTATATTTTCCTCCATGTGCATATTGCTTGTTTTACATAAGCTTTCACAGAAAAGAGACAACTTTTATGATCTTTACACAAACATAAGTGTATTCTCCTCCACTGAACACTTCTATATGTAGATAAAAATATCACCTGAGACAGTGAGTATTTAGAAATCTCATGAAAAAGGAAAATACTTCAGAAATTACAAGTGGGTACATTTTCACTTAACTACCCTGTTTAATTCAAATACTGTTTCTAATCCTGAATATTATGTCAAAGGTTCCTTTGTTTTGAACATCCTTAGTTAAAATGATGTGAAAACTAAAATCAGTTTGTATACTGCACTGGCCTTAATGAATAAGAACTATTTCTAGTTAGTTAATTTTATGAAAATCATAAAGGTTTAGTGGAAAGAATGACAATGAGAGAACTTGCTGATTTTAATTGTAGGAATTGGAATAATATCATTTAAGTATCAGTATTGGAAAAAAATGCATAGTTTCCTAGGTAATGTCAAATGGTTTGACTTTTTTGACGTAGGAATAATTCCTCTTGTTTGGTGTTTGCATATCTACTTTTATAATAATTAATTCTTGTAGTTGCAAATAGGAAGTATCTTCCATGTGTTCTGAGATAAGTACAATGCTTGATTTCATATCCACTGGCCTACCAGTGATTATTAATCATCATTACATGGTAGCTGTGATATGCAAGAACTCTGAAGGGTGGACACCCATGGAAATTACATTGAAAGCTAACACAAAAGAAGCAGCTGAACTGCTGCCTTCAATAGAGTAGTATTTGTTCTTCTAACTTTCATCAGATTTTCATTTTTTTATGACTTCCAAGCTTTGTTATGAATTGGGTTAAAATAATTTGCCATCCTGCAAAGAATTTGTAATGCTTAGCATGCTTTAATATACTGAATTCACAGAAGAAACATCCAAAGCAAAATTTTGCTGTACATCAGAAGGAAATGACAACTGCAATGACAAGATAAGACAGGACAGGACAGGCAGGATACAAGTTAGTTCCAAATCCCATTGACATCTATAAGAACACAAGGTAAATGTGAGAGATTCTGGAATATTTTTGCTGTATCATTTTTGGTTGTTAAATAGACATTTTGATATTCTCATACTTTCCTCACAGGCAATCCTTGTACTTTTTCCCGTTTATAGATGTTATGAAGAACAAATCTTCTTTATAACCTGTGGTCTTATAAATTGCCCTGTAATCTCTCAGTAGTAGGATCTATGTGATTAATCTTGCTCATAATGATGACTATAATCAGTGGGGAAAGAAAATGAAACATGGCTATTTCTTTTGATAAAAGATTAAAAAATGGACAATTTCAAGTACAGGAAAACTCATTCTGTGTGTTTCTTTACCAAGTGATTATATTTCTTTGTATCCCTCTCTTCTTCTCTCCTGCTCCATGGTTTCTGCAGTTTATCCACTTTTTCTGCAGTAATTTTGTCAGTAAAACTCTGAGTGTTGTGGAAAGGGTCTTGGTCTTCCAGAACTGGAGGGAATGTTGGACCCAGTGTGACAGAACCAGCTCGTTTCCATTGAGCTTGGTAAGATTTCAATGGTTTTGTGGGAAGACTGGTACAATTTCTACCATATAACCAGGCCAAGAAAGGTTGCTTAAGTAGTTCATACCCTGCTCTTCTCAAATATGGAAATGAACATTTTGATTTTTTTCTTTATGTTCTTTTCTTGATTAGAGACTGATTCAATTAGCAATAGCTTTCATAATTTATAAATCCCAAGTCACCTCAGAATTTACTTTATTCCTAGGAGAATAAGTATTCCCAGACTTTCTTTGGAACTTGTACTGCTGATACTAACTCTTTGACACTCCTAAACCCCAACATGCAATTACAGTCTCATATTTTTAAATATAACTACCACTGCATCCAGTAGTTCAGGTAGCTCTCTCTGCGGTGGTGTTTTTTTTTCAAGAAAATCTATTTTGGTTTACAGGTGTTTGCAGAACACCATTCTTTGTATTTCTAAACAGGAAAATAATGCTTACATTAGTTATTTACATTGGAATAAGTGTGAGACACAGCAGTCAGGTGTTTGTTTCAAACGTGTTCTGCATAGCCCTCAATTCTCTATTAAAACTGTATTTTTGACTTACAGTGCACTTCCACATTATACTGTCAGAACTTAGTCTTCTATATGTATATGTACAGTTTAGAAATAACAAGGTTTTAAAATTTTCAACACAATGGGGTAAGCAGAATAGATATTTCCTTTCATAGCACTGTCCAACTGTTCATACCCTGCTTTATTTTTATTCTGCAGAACTTTACTTTTATCTTTTTTGACTAACACAGATTTACTAATTTCAGCCAGGAAAGTAGATAAAGAGAAAAAAGAATTTTCTTTTATCTGATGATAGAATGATGATAGAATTCCTTGTTTTGGTTAGTTTTTTTTGTTTGTTTGTTTTTCTTTTTTTTTTTTTTTTTACTATAAACTGTTAAGAAAATGATTAATAACTAACAATATCTATAGTTTTAAAGATGTATTACATTAAAATTAGTTTCCAACACAATTTAGTGACTGTGACTAGCACTGTCAATCAAGCTTAGAAAAAAATCACTTTACTGTTACTATTTCAAGTCTGTTGCCCAGACATTCGGTTCTGCTTCCTGATTTTATATCCATAGTGTCCAGAGTTCAATATCTTCTATATACATAAGCCTAACTGGGTCCATTCTCCTCATCATTTCCATGGAAGAATTATGTGGAACATCTATTTCTAACATTGTTGAGCATGTATATTCTGTTAATGAAAAATCGTCTCTGTAACTATTTTCTATGATACTACATGGGATAGTAAAATAATTTACATTGTACAACATTTCTAAATTCTAGCAAGATTTCTATTAGAAAAAGGAAAAGGAAAAGGAAAAGGAAAAGGAAAAGGAAAAGGAAAAGAAAAAGAAAAAGAAAAAGAAAAAGAAAAAGAAAAAGAAAAAGAAAAAAAGATGTCTCACAGAAAACAGTATAAGAATGAATAAAAACAGAGGAGTAACTGCTAAACAGGTTATATTGCTTTAAATGAAAGCAGTAGTATTAGTTACATTCAGATATGCAGAAGCTTACATAAGAAAGGGGTTCCAGCTCCCAGTCCCAGAATTACCTACAGGCTTGATCATATGATTTATTTTGTTGGTTTTACTCACCTACTGAGAAAATCTTGGCTCCACTGAAGGCCATGGTAAAACTCCTGCTGACTTCAAAAGGAGACAGTATTAAAGCCTTGAATAATAAATAGCCTGAGGCAAATAAAAGTGCTTATAAAGCAAGGTGTTTTAGTCTGGATATTGCTAGAAGAGGGTGGGGAGTGAAATCGGACCCCTGTAACATGGGATTCTTAGAAACAGTAAGAGTTTAGGTAGAAGGCAAATTTCAGGCTGAGATTTGCCTGCGAATTCAACCATTTGCCTTCACATATTATTCTTGAGGCATACCAGACAAATTGGTCTTTTTTTTTTTTT
>VXAA01006341.1:626984-657330 GCA_013399115.1 Anseranas semipalmata
TTCTTCAGGCTTACCAAATAAGAGTATGAAATGGTGTATGATTGTTCAATTTTTCTAAGTTTCTTTTTCTCTAAAGCCAGTCATCTCATTAAGATGGCTACTGCTGTTTGTTTTTTTTTTGTTTGTTTGTTTTTGGTTTTGGTTTTTTTTTGGCACTAAAAGGACCAGGCATAGGTATCTTCCCGTTTACAAACTGATAAAGAACCAAATCTAGTAATAAGTTACCATGATCAAGAACAATTAAAATCAATCAAAAATTAGAAGAAAATTCAGATTGGAATTTGCAAGTTTCTCTGCTCTTCAGATACATCAAAATCCAAGAAAATTCAAAGGTTGCTCAATGACATTTTAAAATGAAAAAATCTGGAGTTTTTGTATGATTATTGTACAACTGTTGTTTTCCTGAGTGTACACTTTTTATGTGGTCTAATCCTCCTCACTTTCTCAATGGAAGAGAGGTGATAAAGCTAGTGAGAGAGAGAGGGAGGGAGGGAGGGAGGGAGGGAGAAGGAGAGTGAGAGTGAGCATGAGAGGGGGAAAGATGGCAGAAACTTGGGACTTCAGAAGTTTATATTTATACCATACAAGGCCATTTATACCATACAATGATTCCCATTCATTTCTTGACAATTAGCATGAAAATGAGTAAAGGTGATGGAAATTTTTGAAAAGTCCTAAAAAATCACAGCCTTCTTAACTCCACTGTACCATCCTTTAATGCAGGCATCACAGATCTAGGCTGTGTATTACCATACACTTAAGTTTTGCAATCTTTTCTCGCAAATCAATTTTACACAGCTTGAGAATATGGGCAAGTTTGTATTTGTGCTACAAAGATGTTTCAGAGGGGAAAAGAATGAAAACAGTGTTGTAGCTGCAAACAAATCAATCGGACTATATTAAAACTAAACACATGATGCCAAAGATGAATGTAGAGACAGAAACAGGGACAGAGATTACCATGGGGTCTAGACACATACAGTGATTAATCATCACACACATCCGGAAAAGAAAAGCACAACAAGAAACAGCTTTTTCTTCTTGGGCTAGACAGTCTGCAGAGAAAGAAAATTATATTATGTTCTCCATGGATGAAGGGAAAGATGAAATGGATATTAACTGTCCCTTGTTTGCACCAAACTGAAAATCCGTCTTTCACCTAGCTTTATTTTTTATTACTTGAAAACAATCCGATAACCCATTTTTAAAGTCAGAACATAAGTATATCTGTTTATTACTCAAAGATTCGTTTCAATTTTAAAATCATATTAAATAATTATATTGGGTTTAATTTAGCAAAAAAAAATCAATTTAATTAAATTTGGCAAATTTGAATACAGGAAAGAGCTGTAATACTGGAATTTTTATGTTTTTTTTTTTTTTTTCCCCATAAGTTTTGCAATTACAGTATAAACTTATTTAGATATAAGAATTCCTGAATGGAGTACTGGGTACACGACTCTCTTTGGATATGCAGGTTAAATTAAAATTAGGAGAGTCTATTTATATGTTTTTTTTTGTTTTTTTGTTTTTTTTTTTTTTTTTTTTTCTGCTAACATAGAATACTGAGACTGCACAATGGTGCTCAGAAACTAACGGATGAATTTTCCAGGTTTGGAGACAAATTTCACCTTCATACAGAGACTGATAAAACAAATGTGTTTGTAGCACCTTATGATAAATAGAACTTGTTAGTATGAAAAAATCATTCTGCAGAAATGTCTTTGAGGATTAGGTCATAGAAGTATTTGCACATCAACTGGGGGCAATTTATTTTATTTTTATAAAATTTATTTGAGATTATTTGATATTTACCACGTTCATGGGATCATCATTATTATTATTAATCATAATAATAAATACCAATAATAATAAATTTCATCTTTTATTTCCTCTTAAATTGAGCCTCTGTATAAACTTTCTAAATCCCCATTTTACTCTTGCCACAACAGTTTGTTCAAACCAACAGATGCCCTCACTACCTTCTCATATATGGATAATTAAACATACAGTAGTTTACTCAGTACATGCCAACAGCAGAAAGTTTTTGCAGATCTATTCCTTCTGTGGGTCAGTGCAGATCTGTTCCTGAAATTAGCTGGTGCCATTTTCATCCTCTCTGGAAACACTCATCACCTCCAGGACTTGTGTCAGGGCTGGTAGCTTAACAGAACTTCCTTCCAGGCTGTTTTAGGTTTCATTTTAAACCTCAGAAGCTGTAATTCTGTAATTACTCCTGTAATTTACTAGGAAGGAAGTATGTGTGTGGAAGTATGTTACACTCCCTTTCTTATTTGCATGTACCCAGGAGAGGATTTCAGGTGTTGTTTTTTTTTTGCTGAGTTTAGGGCAGGATGTGTGTCCAACCCAGGGATGAAGTTCTTGTTGGTTGTTTTCTTATGAAAAAAGTATAAAAACTTTGTGATTTTTTATACCATTCCTTCTCTTTCTCCTACCCTGCTCAGGTAGCTGATGTGCTGTTAAAGGAGAACATGATTTAATACTCATTTTAAAATGTCTCTAGAAATGACATAGTTATTGAAAAAAATAGCAGTGTAAGCCAGGTGGAAAAAAATAGGATGGTAGAATGAAATACCTCTGAGGACAGTTTTGTTGTACAACATTTGGCCTTAAATAAATGTATGGGCCTGCTTCTGAAAATATATTACATATGTCAAAGGAACAGTAATTAAACTGCTCCCTCTAAGCCTTTTTGATAGGCCATTTTCAGAATGAATGGTTGAGGCTGAGAAAGGGCACTTGGCATTTAAGAACCCTACCTTTAGGATATTATTCTCCTTGCTTTCTCATGCTCACATAATTTTTATTTTTTTTTCTACCAACTTAGAGCAATGCTAATATCCACTATTTTTGTTAAAGAAGACCTGAAAAATTAGAATTGTCATATAAATTGAATTGTTTTTATTATTAAAAAAGAAAAGAAAAGAAAAGAAAATATCAGTTAGTCACATCTTATATGAACCCTGAAGAAAAGAGACCTGTAATAGTTTGATCATGGTGAAAATGGCAAATTTTGCATTTTGTCATTGATTAATGGAGTCTGAAATAAGCTACAGTCACTTATACTAAATCACTCAAAATTATTATTACCTGCTTAAAATGGTGTTGTTGTGAATAAATAATAATAAAAAGGCAGTGCCTCACTGAGACCCATAATACATTTCTTCAAATGAGATGAACAAAATGAATTGAAGACCTTAACTATCTCTAAGGAAACAGACAGATTCTACAAACTTTTTACTAAAATTGATTTAAGATAATTTGTGTTTAAAATAATTATTTTGACCAATATTACTGTTTTGCATCATCAGTATCTTGGACCCAGACAAATTTCTCTCTTTATACTAACTAATACTTTTGTAATAACATACATGTATATAAAGAAACATAAATTAAAGTATTATAAATAATATTTTATTTTCTTTAATGGTAAAATTACAAGAAAATAGATTGTAACTGAATAAAATAGATAAAATTCTGTGTAATCTCTGAGAGTGATTCACAAAGTGACAATGTCAGGTGCCAGAAAAATCTTTGCTTTCTATATTCTGTTACATAACATATTTTATATGAATTCAGACAATCTCCTCCCTCTTGAAATGATTTTACATCTTTATGCCATTTGTTTTCTCATCTATGTATTCCATATGACAGTTCATTTCCATGGACTATAAATGTGTATTTTCAGCCTGTCTAAAATTGATATTTATACATCTTATCTATTTACTGCAATAAGGTATTTTATTTTATTTTATTTTACTTTTTTTTTTTCCAGTTTTCAGAACATAATATAAGATTGCACAGATGTAAGAGTTTTTCCTACTCTAAAGGTGCAAAAAAAATCTGTATGTATTTATTAATTCCTGATATTTAACATAGGATTCTTGATGTAAGATTTTTTCATAAGATTTTATTTTCATAAAATTTTCATAAGATTTCATAAGTTTTTTAACATAAGATTTAACATAACATAGCAATAGATGTCAGGTTTTGTGTGCTTTAACTGCAACAGTAATAGAATGCCAGCACTCTTGCATAGATAATAGTCTTCCTATGAATGTCTCAGAAACTTGTGAGATTTTTTTTTTTACTTTTCTTTTTGGATTATTTTTCTTAAAGCTTTGTGAAGCTTGGAAACCATAATCAGTAAGCACTTCTTATCTACTGTCCTTATTGATAATAAAAATTAAAGCCATCTTTGTATGCCAGTTAAAAACAAAGGATATCTGAAGAAAATTTGGAATGGAATGACTCTGCAATTACAGGCCTGACAGAAATAGCCAAACTGAAATGTATTGCATAATAGGAACTTTTATTGGAATTCAGGGTGAGACAATGGAATTATAAAACCAAAAATACTAATAATCCATATTTTTGTCTTTCGTAAGATCATAAATATTCTTTCAGTTGCAATATGGAACTTTGATTTTCCTTTTGACAAATTGAATTATTCACAACGATTTAAGTGTGATAAAAAGAAATTCTTTTTTTTTTTTCTGTTAATCACACACAAACAAACAAACAAACGAGTAGTTATAAAGGCAAGGAAATGGGGCAATTCCTAAGAAATACATTACTGTGGCCATGAAAATGGATGTTTTATATTTTCTTCTTGAATGAGTAGTAATTTCTAAAACCTTATATTAAATGACTGCCACCTTCCATCCACCTGCACATTTGCTTTCCTGAGAACTCTCGGAAGTTCATCAACTGTGTTCCAAAACAGATGCAATGCCATCTGCCCCAAGTAGCTCCTGCATTTCTCTGAGGGAAGTTAGGAAGTTGCTGATGAAGAATAAACACAACTTTCCTCCATTTTTCCTTTTCATAATCCCATATAAGACAATTCATTAAAGGTTTGTAGTCTTTACATGTACTTTTTTTTTTGGTCCTTTTACATGGAAATAGTTGGTATATGGAAAGCATTACATACTTTTTATTTTTATTCAGCTCCTCACTACACATGCACGCACACATGCACTTGTGCGTCACTTATCAAATGAACTACTTACTAATGTCTGCTGTTATCTTAATCTCAGATAATTCTTATTAATATTTTTCACTTATTACTGTGTAAAAGATGTACTATTTAATTCCAGCTGCTTTTAAAAAATGAAAAAGACATTGCAGAAATGTGCATTAAACAACTTAACACTCATTTGCTGTGGGAAAGGATCTTTCCTCCATGGTATTCATTTGCAATCTGTTTAAATATGCTTAATTTTAGACAAGTGCTTACATCTATCTTTCATTCCATTCACGTTAAATGTAACGTGCAATTAGATGTCTTGGTGAAATGGTGACAGACAAATATCTTTAATAGCTGTCTGCTAACAGATTCCGTCTTTGTTATACTAAATGTAGGTACAACTTTAAATGTCACAAGCCAACATTTATTGCCAAGCTTCGATAGAGAAAGTTGAGGCACAGTGCAGGAGACTATTGAAAGTCAAAATATCCTGAAATGTAGAAAAATGATATATGTATATGAGCTGCTAGACACTATTATCTGTGGAGTACCATTAACAACTAATGGGAGTATCATTAACTGCTAAACTTGTTTTGTATTATATTAAGAAAAATTGCACTGGTTATTGACTGTTGTTTTGGGGAAGGAGGATGAAGTGAGTTCTGAATATAGCTATATCAAATCTGCAACTGCATAAGGAAAGAATTAATCTACATTGTAAGGTCTTTGCTCAGAGACACTTTTCACTGCTCCAGAGATTTTTCACAAAAGGTCTGGTTTTCATCATTACTCTATCAGCTGGAATAAGAATATGATCAATTTCTTTAAAAGCTGTTTGAGTAATAATTTCCCTTTCCTCTTTCTCAAAGGAAAAGCACAGCTTTTTTTTTTTTTTTTTTTTTTTTTCAGAGAATTCTAACCATTGATAGGCCTTGGTTCTTTTAATAATTGTTCACCATAGATCTTTTTACTTTAAAATTATGCCTTTTTGTTCATCTGATAGAAACTGAAATAACTGGATATTGAGGCCACTTAATAATTTGGGATGGAAAATTCGATTAGACAGAATTGTTTATGGAAATTCATGCCAGAGGAATATTGATTTCTATTTACTAATTATGTCCTGGACAGCTGCATGTTGTACAGTTTCTAATTCTCTGGTCTGCATAAATGTTTTAACCTTCTCACTATACTATATGGTGTAGACACTTGAAAAAATATACATAATTTTGATAAAGGAAATATCTTTAAAGGTGATACCAGAGCACAGGATATGTTATTCTTCTAGTAATTCAGAGACATATTTCCTAGAATAGAATTCTTAGTTTTCAGAGGTAATTTCCTTTTTCTATGAGACTGGCTTCACTTATAAAGGTATGCTGTAAGAGTTTATGATATGACTTTACTATTGAAGATTAATTATTAAACTGGTAAAAAAATAATTTTTCAATGAAAATTAAAGGAAGTTAAGAAATTCACAAATGAAATTTTCAATATTCCATTTCAAGGATATAAATATGCCTAAAATCTAGAGTATATTTGTGTTTCTACTGTCTATAACTTGGGTCTTGTACACTGTTATGATTCATCCATTCAACTCAAGAAGATGGAAAGTGGAAAGCTATTAAGAATAAGGCTCAATATCTAAATTAATTTTCATTGAATTATTGAATAATTCTCTTCAAAAGTTGTTTGCTCAACCCTGAAAATGAAGTATAATGTACTCTTGAGGAGGCACAAGAAGTCTTTGGATGTGTTGGCCTCCAAGCATGCTGAGTCAGTAAAAGCAGGAGAGGACTTTAATCTTGTGCACATTTCACTGGCTGTGAAAGACCTTCAACTATAGTCAAACTCATTCACTTCATCATTGCTCTCTACAACTTTCTGAGGAGGGAAAGGAGAGAGGGAGGTGCTGGGCACTTCTCTCTGGTAATTAATGATAGAACATGAGGGAACTGCACAAAGCTGCACCAGGGGAGGTTCAGACTGGACATTAGTGAAAATTTCTTTAATGTGAGGGTGGTCAAACACTGGAACAGGCTTCCTAGTGTGGTGGTTGGTGCCAGTGTTCAGTGTCAGTGTTCAAGAGGCATGTGAATAATGCCCTTAATAATATGCTTTAGTTTTTGATTAACCCTGAAGAGGTCAGGCAGTTGGGCTAGATGATCTTTGAAGGTCCCTTTGAACTGAACTATTCTAGTCTAGTCTAGTCTATCTTCTGGAACATTTAATTCATTCAAACAAAACACAAGATAAAAAAATGGAAAGAAAATTGTCAAAGCCTTTCATTCCACTCTGCTCTCCCCATTTCATATCCAGTCAACAGAACAGCCTTCCTCAGTCCAACATTTACCTCCTTTCTTCATAGCCAACAACCCTACTTCAAAGAGGACGGTAAATGATCAGAACCAAAAAAGATTGTTTTTGACTGCCCTTAAGTCATGAAGACAGTTTGTGACATGATATCACAGCGTGTGCTGCTTGGCAAAAAGCGAACTTTTTGTCCTCATCACAACACTTTCTAATACCATATTTATATATTGGTATAATGATACAATGCAGAATAGTGAAGTTACAGAGCTGTCTGTATGATCTAGGACAATCCATTGACTTTGTGATCAGTGTAGGGAAAAATCACTTAGGAATAGCCTTTACCCTATGTGAGTGGAAACAAACTTCTGAACACTGAATCTTTGGTAAATGAAAAACAGTAAATATAATATGAGGACCTCAGTAGCAATTTGAACCTGAAGTGTGTCTTCTGATGGTTGTTCCATTAATGCTTTTGAAATAGTCATTTATAATATATCTTCTGAGGAAGCCATCTTTTGCAACATTACTATAGACAGTACATGAATAAAACGTACACAGTGATCCAGATGTAGACCTCTATGAGATCGCTTTATAGCTTGGAAGATTTGCCAGACTGCATACAGCTGGTATGAAATGTGATTTAATATTATCATCAATTTATGGTCTAAGTACATAAAAACTCTCTAATAATTAATATGCTGCCTTATTAACATAATTTTGTTTTCTTTATTTCTGTGTTAAGTTACTGCTTAATAGATCATGATTGAAAATACAAAATATATAGAGACTGATCCATTTTGATCCTTTTCCTGTGAAGGAGTAAATCCTTTCTACCACACTTAGCTCAGCTAGCTGAAAATAAGAATCAAGTTTTCAATTATTTGAGTGAAGCTTGGATACTACTTAGGGATATATTTTTTCTTCCATACGATACTACTGTCAGCAGTTATTGGAGGGAAAGCTGTCAAATTTTGTTACAAAAACCAACCTTAAATCAGGCTTTGTAGTGGTTTTACCCTGCCGGGCAGCTGAACTCCACCACAGCCGCTCTCTCACTCCCCCTCCTCAAAGAAGAGGAGGAGAAGAAAGTATGATGTAAGGAAACAGGGTCTCTCGCAGGTTGAGATAAGGGTAGTTTTAATTAAAGAGAAAAAAAGGAAAGAACAAGCGAAGGCCGCGCGGAAGCACAGAGGGGAAAGGGGAAAAAATTATTCTCTACTTCCCCATCAGCGAGCGGTGTTCGGCCACGTCTTGGGAAGCAGGGCCTTAATACGCGTAGCGGTTGTTCGGGAGGACAGACGTCTTCACAACGAGAGCCCCCCCTTCTCTTTCCCTTTCCCAGCTTTTATTACTGAGTGTGACATCATATGTTATGGAATATCCCTTTGGTTGGTTTAGGTCAGCTGCCCTGGCCATGTCCCCTCCCCACTTCTTGCCCACCCCCACCTACTGGCTTTGGGGGGTCTGGAGAGAGTCCTGGTGCTGTGCCAGCACTGCTCGGCAGTAGCCAAAACAGTGGTGTGATACCAGCGCTGTTCTAGCTACAAGTGCAGAGTACAATGTTATATGGGCTGCTGCAGGGAAAGTTAACTCTATCCCAGCCAGACCCAGTACAGGCTTACTTTAAAGTCATAGAATCATAGAATCATAGAATGGCCTGGGTTGAAAAGGACCTTAAAGATCATCTAGTTTCAACCCCCCTGCTCTGGGCAGGGTTGCCAACTACTAGAGCAGGCTGCCCAGCGCCACATCCAGCCTGGCCTTGAACGCCTCCAGGGATGGGGCATCCACAACCTCTCTGGACAAAAAAAAAAAGTCCTTGTGAAAAAAAAAAAGAGGCTTCAAGAAAGTGGTTTCTGGAGATTCTTGTTTAGTTTCATGAAACCATAGCAGAAACAAGTACCAAATTATTCTTTGCTTTATCTTTCCACCCTAATTTCAAAAAATAGCACTGTTGATGCTGTCCAACAGCCTACACTTTTATATGTAAATATCACGTTAGCTTTGCTAACATTTTGCAAACAATTCTGATAACAATGATTTACCAAAAATATTTTACCTTCCAGAAGTGTATGAGTCTGGATTTCTTATGCTTGCTTTTCTTTATCACAGCAGAAAAATAGTATTGGACCTAATGCTCTTAGTTAAATCAGCTTTTGCTAGCATTCCTGGCTATAACAATCCAACAAATAAATAAATAAGAAACTGTGACAGAAGAAAGAGTTGCAGCTCAGCAGTTGCAATGAGACACAGCAAAGACATCTTCTTTAGGACCATGGCAGGATACAAATTAAAAGAAAAAAACTCAGCAAGTGAGAATTACAAAATGTCCCAGAAGAAAAAAAACAGTGTTGCTAGTAAATTTAGCTTATTTGTGCCTTTCTGACTGCTGAACTCTGTGCCTGTGTATACTTGTGTAGGCATGAACACATACACAAAAAAGAACACAACTGCTCTGGAGCAAGACTATCAAATGTTTGTCCCATCTGTGAGGCTTGTACGGAAGCTATTTTGCTAGTCAGCCACATGATATTCAGTACTGTTGGAGACTACAGCACAAGTCTCTGCTTTGTGATTTTGGCTGTGATTTTGGCACAGTGCTTGTAGCAAAATCACAGAATCACAGACACACTGAGGTTGGAAGGGACCTCTGGAGACCATCTAGTCCAACCCCCCTGCCAAGCAGGGTCACCTACAGCACGTTGCACAGGATCACATCCAGGCAGGTTCTGAATATCTCCAGAGAAGGAGACTGCACAGCCTCTCTGGGCAGCCTGTTCCAGTGCTCTGTCACCCTCACAGTAAAGTAGTGTTTTCTCATATTCAGCACAGCTTCCTGTGTTTCAGTTTGTGCCCGTTGCCTCTTGTTCTGTCACTGGGCACCACTGAAAAGAGTCCGGCCCCATCCTCTTGACACCCTCCCTTCAGAGATTTGTACACATTGGTAAGATCCCCTCTCAGCCTTCTCTTCTCCAAGCTAAACAGGCCCAGCTCTCTCAGCCTCTCCCCGTATGAGAGATGCTCCAGTCCCCTCATCATCTTAGTAGCCCTCCGCTGGACTCGCTCCACGAGCTCTATATCCCTCTTGTGCTGGGGAGCCCAGAACTGGACATGATGCTCCAGGTGTGGCCTCACCAGGGCTGAGTAGAGGGGGAGGATCACCTCCCTCGATCTGCTGGCAACACTCTTCCGAATGCTGCCCAGGATACCATTGGCCTCCTTGGCCACAAGGGCACAATGCTGGCTCATGGTTAACCTCCTGTTCACCAGGACTCCCAGGTCCTTCTCCGCAGAGCTGCTTTCCAGCAGGTCAGTTCCCAACCTGTACTGGTGCATGGGGTTATTCCTCCCTAGGTGCAGGATCCTGCACTTGCCATCGTTGAACATCATGAGGTTCCTCACTGCCCAACACTCCAGTCTGTCCAGGTCCCTCTGAATGGCAGTACAGCCCTCTGGTGTATCAGCCACACCTTCCAGTTTTGTGTCACCTGCAAACTTGCTGAGGGTGTGCTCTATTCCATCATCCAGGTCATTGATGAATAAGTTGAACAGGATTGGACCCAGTGCAGATCCCCGGGGGACACCCCTAGCTACAGGCCTCCAACTAGACTGTGCCACCGATCACAGCCCTCTGAGCTCTGCCATCCAGCCTGTTCTCAATCCACCTCACTGTCCACTCATCTATGCCAAGCTTCCTGAGCTTACCTATGAGGATGTTGTGGGAGACAGTGCTGAAAGCTGAAGTCAAGGTAGACAACATCTACTGCTCTTTCCTTATCTACCCAGCTAGTCATCTCATCATAGAAGGCTATCAGATTCGTTAAGCATGATTTCCCCTTGGTGAGTCCATGCTGGCTACTCCTGATCACCTTCTTCTCCTCCACATGCTTGGAGATGACCTCCAGGGTGAGCTGTTCCATTACCTTTCCAGGGATGGAGGTGAGGCTGACTGGCCTGTAGTTTCCTGGGTCCTCCTTCTTGCCCTTTCTAAAGACTGGAGTGACACTGGCTTTCTTCCAGTCCTCAGGCACCTCTCCTGTTCTCCACAACCTTTCAAAGATGATGGAGAGTGGGCTAGCAATAACAGCTGCCAGCTCCCTCAACACTTGTGGGTGCATCCCATCTAAGCCCATGGATTTGTGGGTGTCAAGTTTGCCCAAATGATCTCTAAGCCAATCCTCAACCAAAGGAAAGCCTCCTTTCTCCAGACTTCCTCTTTTCTCTAGTAAACTCCATAACTAAGAAAAAAATCCAATATGGATGTTCTCGAATATATTTATTTTGTACCTAGAGCATCTGGTCAATAAACTTAATGAATACACTTCCTAATCTGGTTCTTTCTGTCATAGGATTTATATTCTGTAAGGGTAATATCACGGCTCTTTCCCACAGTCTACCTTACCAAGTAGAAGTACGTGACCCAGGGTCATCCCCCACTGACTAAATGACAGGGTAAGAGTAACTAATTAATGAGACCGACCATTTTTATATTTACAAGTTAAAGCGATTGATGAAAAAGCTGAGCAGAGCTTGCTGCCTTCATAAGAGACACATAAACAAATGAATCATTAGAAAGATTAACTCTCCTGATCCACGCCTGTGAGTAATTCTTACTAGTGTTAAATAAAGCAAAAGAAATTGACTGATTTTTTGAGTCTGATTATGTATTCTTTGGGCAAAACTTTATCCTTTATTTTGGGATGCCACACACTGAACCATTGGAAGCTGCATGTCAGCTCAAGCGCAGAACTTAACAGTTGTGATCTAGAGTCAGGGTTCATTGTATTAAATGAATGTACTAAATGTGTTAAATACTAAATGTATTAAATGTTAGATCTTCAATTTGAAGTGTCAAAATGTATCAGGATTACAGCACTACAATTCCTATTAAAGTCAGTGGTGTCTCATGGATATACCTTCACATAGTATTTCAAAAGTCTGCCTTTGCCTTCTGAAAGCAGGAAAGGGTGTGTTGATTCAAATAGTTGTTAATTAATAAAAAGTCACGTTACTAACTTACAATAAAATCATTGCTAAGACTTTTGACTTTGAAGATTTATTTGAAAGTATTTGAGGCCCAGAAAATTAAAGACAAAGGGCAGAGTAGTGTGAATCAGAAAGAGATGATAGAGGAACAGTAAATAATGAAGGAAAATGTAACTAGATAGAAAATATAAAGAACATTTAAAAGACTAATAAATGACAAAGACAGTTCAATGCAGATAAATGTAGAACAGTGATGACTTTGATGAGTCTTTATAACACAACTGTGCATGCATTATAAAATAGGAAGAACAAAAACTGTTGAAAAGTCAAAAGAAAACTGTGTGTGTCATTGATGTAGAAAAAGAAAGCTCACAGACAAGTCTTAACACATGGATGAATGATGACTTTGAGAGCGTCTTTATGACAAAAGTCTGTGTTTTTCATAAAGTAGAAGTACAAAAGATCAGGAGCTAAGAAAAAAAAAGACAAATGAAAAAAGACAAAGGATAAATTCTGCATGGACCCTAAAGTATGAAACAACCGCAGCAATGTTTCTTTAGAGGAAAAAAATTGAAGTAGATGAATTGGTCTCACAACATTTCTAGCACTGATCTGACTGTGCCCATTACACAAAAGTAGTATTTACAGGAAGGATTGCCTTCTGTTTGGCCACTGTGCAGTGATTATTTCTCAAGTGTTTATTTTTCATGAGCAGTAAAAATGCAGTGGCAGCGATAATGGTGTTCACACACAAAAGACACAGACAGGGAAAAAAACAGATATGAATATATAAAAAGGTATAGAGGAAAGGACAGGAAGAAATCAAGATAAAAAAAAAACAAGATGAATAAAGAGACAAATAGAATGGGTAGATGGAAGAGAAGATGAAGCAAAATTGATATTATTTGTTAGTATAAATACAGAAAAAGGAACTGGAATATGAGTCCAAAAATACACAGTTTAGGCTCTGATTTCCCTGCTTTGTTATGAAAATAGTCAGCTTTAAACAAAGGGAGATTCTGGGCATACCACTATATATATACTTTCTAGAACACATTCATATGGTGTGGTTGAAGACTGTTTATTTCGGTGTCTCCTACTGAATGCTGTAGCCAGCCACTGTTCCTTTCTGCACTGTGTGGTTCCTTATCCTCCATCCTTCCTGGGCTGTTGCTGTGTCTCTTCAGGGCATTTAGCACAATAAGGAACACAGGCTGCAAATCTTATATAACCTGTAAAATTCCCAATGCCTAAAGTAACATTCTAATGAATCCTCTGCTAGCCATGGCACAATACAAAAATTTTGGTCAGGAATTTCCCTTCACTTCAGCCCTTCTCACCACTGTAGAGGTATATGACTGAACATCTGAAGACCATGAGGTTTGTTGTACCCAAACCAGAATACTTGTTGTTGTAGTTAGGCTAATATGTAAGCAGGTACTCTTTTTGCCTGTGGGATTTTGGTATCAGATGGGTTTGACCAGACAGATAAGCTCAAAATGCAGTTTCTAGACTGGGTCCTTCAGCCCTTTTAGGCGCAGTAATCCCACTAGCAGAGTCAGAAAATTCTTGGCCTTACAAAAACTGGTGCAGTTACACACAAGGACAGAAGTAGAGCCCAAAAACCTGGGAAATGTAAACATAAGATGCTAACATTTCTAGAAGTGCAATTTCGTTTGGGGTTTGAAGCATCTAAATAGACATGTATAGAACTGCAATTACGGATATAGGCACCGCAGTTCTAACAGCATGCCGTGCTAGGCTCTTGAATCATTTAGTCACAAGCTAAAGAGGACACTTCTTATATGAAAAAGCTACTATATCATGTTCTCTGCAGAGTCACACAGATACTACAAATGAGTTTACATTCCAGTTTATAATCTCAAACTTTTTTTTTTTTAATTTTAATTATGAGAGAAGAAAATATTTGAAATGAAAGCTGAAATTCTATCATCATTGCATGACTCAGGACAAACCTGCCTTTCCTCTGCCCCAGTCCAACTCTATTTAAGAATCAAAGTAAATCACCTTACTAAACTTACATAGAACAGGCTGCACTGTATTTTCATTTTGGCAGAGTTCTTTTTGTGTTGAGGCTGGCTCAGTGGTGTTAAAAAAATGGGTGCCCTCAGTGTGTACTATCCTGGATTCTAAAATATTTACTAGGGGCTCTGTGTGTTTAACTTGCCCTGGAGTATAGCTGGTATGCTTTAGTTCCAATTTTTTAATGATACTACTACTCCTGCCAGTAATTTTTATACCAGCTGCACTGGACTAATTATGCAGTTTTCTCAAAAGTCTATTTTTGAAATAATTATGGCCTTTGAGCATATAATAGACAGCAAGCTTTGGGTAGGCAGGAGTAAAAAACTTTCTGTTTGAGCAGAAAGGATAAAAAAGTTGGCGTATCCTTTTTACATCCTCATTTTGAATGCATAAGCCTATACATAACCTCAAGGTGTCTGTCTAATAAAGAATCATTCCTTCATACCGATGTCAACATACTTTTAGCTATGTTTCTAGATATACATGCAGATAGACAGATAGATAGATAAATAGATAGATAAATAGATTTCTCATTAACTACATTTTGCAAACCTTCTTTGAGTCAAAGGAAATAAATACGAAGCACTACTAACTATTACAGTTTAGGATCATTGCATCATGGCCAGAAGCTTTTCTATTCTAATTTCTCACTGACCTGAAATTTTCGAATGGCTGAGGCTTGTACCCATGGGTACTACAAGGTCACTTTAAACACAATGCAAGGCTGTCTGCGGGTTGAAGAAAATATGTGAACAGTCTGAGTAACTGGTGATTTCTGTTATTTTACAAGAATTAAATGAAATATGGAAAATTATGATGTTTATAAAGGTTTATTCTGGGGCATGTGTAGGGGTACATTTCAGAGGTTTGAGTTGATTTGAGCCACATGACTCTTTTAAAATTAATGAGAAAGTCACAGTTAGAATGGCATGTGATAATCTGAAAATTTACCCCTTACTGCCTCTTTAGATTTTCTGTGTCACATGTTATGGTAATAAATGGTTCTCAGCATGAGGTTGATTGAAAGGGGTATTGCTGCTTGAAACAGAACTTGTATTTTCTTCATGATCTCTGAATAATGTTATTAGTATAAGCAGGGACAGCTTTGAGCATCAGCAAACTTTGTGACCAGGGAGCCTGGAATTACATCAGTGTGAGTGAACTTTAATAATTTGTCTTTTTGTGTTGTGTCTCTGAAAAGGAACTGAACAAATATTGCTCTTCTTTTTGCATTATTGTTGATTGCCTTTACTGTGGCTATGTCATGATAAGATTCAAGGCCTGTTCTTTCTGAAGTATTATAAAAAGTCGTAAGTCTTGCAGATTTAATAGTCTAGAGAATATGTCAAAGTTGAGAGGAACAGCAGCTAGAAGACTGTACTCAGAAAATTTTGTTGTATATGACTGTATATTATATAAATTACAAGTATTGAAGTGTTAGTTTCAGCACCAGCATTAATCAACAAAATAGGGAGGATCCAAGATTCATCCATATTTTCATTAAGAAAAGGTACAGTTTTGGAATTTATTTTTCTTGCTATTTCATAAAAATAATTAAGATGAGTGAAATTGCCATTCCTCAGAACAATACTGCTTTGTCTTGGATTCTTTTTTTTTTTTTTTCCTGCCAAATTAGTTTTAATTTGATAAGAAAATGGGTAAATTAATGAGGGGATAGTTTGATATTTTTTTCTTGTACAATTGAAGAAGAATCTACTAATTTAATACACAGCAAACAGAGTAGAAACAAAGAAGGCAATTGCAGGAGCTAAATTCTGATTTTAGAAATACATAGACAGCACTATTTAAAAGTCTCTAGGACTAGCTAAAGAGATTTTGAAGGCATTATTCTAGAAAATGATGGAAATATTAAAGATAAGAAGCAATATTCACTTTTGTTCTCTGAGGTCTTCTTAGCTCAGTATGCTGGTGTTACTGCAATTGAAATATGCAAATACTACAAGATTTGTTTGTGGGGAAAGTTTATTAGGTGTGACCTTATTACACCCAGCATAGTGTCTATGACAGTAATAAGTCAGTGATGTGTTTCTGTCTATGCCGATAACTTGTCAGGATCACAAGAACAGGTCACAGGTTATGATGACACCTGTCTATCCTACTTCATGAACAGTATAGACTTGTCCTTGGGATTCCTTTCTCCTTCTAACTTGTCTCACAAGAAAAATGGAAACATAAAAATATTTTTTTTAACATCACATAGTTTCAGTGACTGCAGAAGGCATTACGTTGTTTTTTTCAGAAGAAAAATAATACATTTTTGATTTAGAATGTGCTAAAAAACCTGCATACAAAGTAAGATATAGTTATTCTAGTCAGGCAGTTATAGATGCACACAGCAGCTTTGGCATGAAAACCTTCTTGCCAAATTACTGAAGGTCTGTTCTTGGATTAATAAGTACACTTGAGGAAATATATAAACTGTGTTGTGGGAGTTCTGCTTACACTTTTATCTACAGTTTTAGTCACCTGGAAATACTTTCATACTGCAGGTGACCTAGACTGTTGAAGAGATGTACCCTAACTCTTCAGAGGACTTCCTAGACTAGAATCTACCTGTTTGTATGGAAAGGAGATTGCATCTCCTCAGGACACAGATGAAGTCAACACCTTTCTAAACAAATTCATTGTGTTCATATCTTCTCAGCTGCAGAAATGCATTTTAGTCTATTAATTAATTTGTCTAAAATCTGCTGAGAATTGGCTATTGTCGAGTGTTGTATGGATTCCAAAGAAAATGAGAAAAGCAGTTTTCCAATGTTTCTCTAGATCCAATTAAATTTGTTACAGTACACATTCAGCTTTGATGAAACATCATAGCTCAGTGTAGCTGAACATGACTGTAATTCAGTAGTGCCTCACTTTTCCTTATCCTGAAATTTACTGTGTTCAGGTAGACCTTTAAGAAGTTGTAAACTTGACAATTTACTTTAAAAAGCACTATTATTGGCTTCAAACTAACCATATTCAATTTAGTATTATTTTAATGACTATAATTTAGAATATACTTTTTTCCCCAATGATAATTTCAAGGTTTGTTTTTAACTAATAGATTTTAGTAAGCTGTTTTGAGTGATATATAACAATGTAAAGTAATGTAAGTTTCAATAAAATGGTGTTTAATTAATAAGTTCAGTCTTGTTAGTTCTGAAGGTAGCAATCAAAAGTGCTTTCTTAAAAAGTATTTATGTACAGAAATGATAGCTGGAATATTGCTGTCTATTAAACACACTACACTATTTCAGAAGTACAGTCCTGCTATATATTTCAGAATCTTATCGAAAAAAAATTATCTCCTACAAAAATAAAGTTTTTTTTTTCTTTTAATTTCAATTGCTTCAGCTAGATCTTTGTTTTCCAAAAGTTAATGCATAAATATATTCATTTTGTAACAAAAATTCGTAGTAATGAATGTTCCTGCTTTTGGATTTGTGCTAATATCCTAAAGCCACAAACTTCAGTTTTCACTTTTACAGCCTTTAAGCTCTTTTGTTTGAAACTGTTTTGTATTGTTTTTTTTATTGCATTACATTTGAAAGTGTTTTATACACCTTTTTTTTTTTTTTTTTCCCTCACCCATTTGTTTGGCTTGGGAAGAACAGATAGCATTTGAGTTTAAAACATGGACTTCTTTCAGGATGGAAATCAAATTGTGTTTACTCTTTCCATCTTCATGTCTACTTCAATTAAACTTAGACATGTTAACAGACATAGTTGGGTTCCCTATGAACAGATTTAATAATTACTTGGCCAACTCCTTCTCTGTTGGGCTTTTTTGTATCCTTCATTTAACATGAAAACCTGAGGAAAAAATGAATGAGGTCTACCTTTGTTTTCTATGTGTTTACTTTACCATCTCCTGACTTTCTCGTCATCTGTGAAACCACCAAAAAACAGAGATGTTGAGACAGTTATTTTTAATACATTGAGAAATCTGTCTGTCTTTGCAGAGTTCGTCAAACCCCCTTTCTTTAGCTGCAAGTCCCATGTCCTCCTGCAGTTCCACTCATTAATCAGTTTCCTAGACTGTCCTTTCTCTGTCTTCCTGGATTAAGAAAACACTCATGCCAAACTGCTTCATGGTGAAATATGATTGTCACAAGAATATTCCCTTTGGTCTTCATGGCTTTAGTGGATATAGAAGAACTACTATCACATCTTTAATAAACTTGTCTTTGAAACTATTGAGTTATGTCATGTGAATATTCCCTTGGGTCTTCAGGGTTTTACTGGAAATAGAAGAGCTACTATCACATCTTTAATAAACCAGCTTTTGAAACTACTGAATTATCTCCTTTTCCAGAGTTTAATGGTGCTTATATGTGGATAAAAATGCCTGGGTTGATGGGTTACCCTGAAGAATGGATTTCATGCATAATCCAGTCAGCATGTACTCCCTTGGGTTTAGTGTCTGACAGTTTCCCTGGCTCTATGCTCACTACACCAATCTGTGTTCACTTGCTTTGCTTGAGGAGCTGGTGACAGTACTCCACAAAGACTAGACAATCTTTAGTTCTTACACTTTGCTGGATCTGATTTAGGTTTGATTTATTCCCAATAAAACTAATTGAGGCAGAGAATTTCTTATTTTGTTCTTATATTTTAGTAATTCCACAGTTTCTCACGTTCACAGAGTATTTTGTAATTCTTTTCAATTCAGTAAATATCACTCTAACACCCAAAGTTATTACTGTCATTTTATTTTGTAACCATTTGTCTTCATCTATTAGATCTATTTTAAAGCTACAAGAATTGAGAATAAATAGGTGTCACTATATTTTTTTCTTAGCTCTTGAACAGTCTTTTTATTTGATATGGTCAACATATCTAACCACTCTGCTTCATTACTAGGAGCCATATTCAAAAAACATATTAAATTAATGTTATTTTCATTTTCATATTGCAGTTTTATTCTTAAAACTGTGTTTTATTTTATCTGGATACACTAATTCACTGACAGAATTTTCCTTACTTAAATACTGGATTTTAAATCAACTGGTTTTATACTTTATTGTTTTCTAGCATTATCAGAGAATTTTCTCTGAGAAAATATTTGTTTAGGAAAAGAGTTTCAGTATATTTTGAAACAGTAAATCATTGATAGATTTGATCAGCATAAATTTTAGCTGTTCATTAACCTGTTTATTCTCCCCTCAGGTTGCTTGCTACAATTAAATTATTTAATTTTTATAACATTTTGTGTCTATTTACCATTTCTGTAAATCCTTTCTCGATCCTATTTCTGCATAGCTCTCCAGACTTCTCTGGAAGGAAACTGCATTAATGACTACCAGATTTTAAAATAGCATTTGACAGAGTAATGATATAAGGTGGGAATGCACACAAACAGAGACAAGAGTTTGAATTGTTGTTAACACAATGCAAGTTAAAATCAGTAACCTGTGTTATTAGCTCATCTGAGTTGTACACAAAATACTGTCAATAACTGGAAACTAATGTTATCAGACCAGTGCAATAGAGATGTATTTTTTACTGTGCTTTGAGTGTATTCACTACTGACTTACAAAATTATATGGAGGCTTAAAATACCATAGGAACTTTTATTTTCCCCAAGGATGAGTATACCAAGTTTCTTGGTGCACATATTGAAACAAAAGAATGCAAATTTTACAAAAACATTTGACATTTCTCTTTCCTCCAAGACAAATACTAATACAATTCCATCTGGAAAAAAAAAATCATAAAAACCCATGCTTAAAGCGGTCTGTGAGTGCTGTCAATATAAACATATATAAATACTTCCTACTAGCACATCTCTGGTGGTACACACTGTTTTGTTGATAGATCAGGAAAAATTGCAGGCATAGCTGATGCAGTTGTTAACTATCTATGGTATTCCTAACTTAAAGTCCCAACCATGGCAACGTTCAAAAGGCACACTCAAGTCACTTCATTAGGGGGCAATTTATATTGTAGTCAAAAGCTTGATCGCAAGTTCTAACAAGACTTCAATTCACTTTATTAGCTATTCTGCTTATGACAGTGTGGTCAGGTAGCACATGCAGCAGTATCAATATGGCAGCTCAGGCTTCAGTGAGAACAAATATCCTTACTATTTGCATAACTTCCCAGATGACTTTGGAAGTCTGTGAAGGCACAGTTCTGTCAGCATTCAAACTAACTAGTTTATTGCCAGTTAAGCTATTTCCAAATGAATTGCAATCATATATGGAGTAAATGAATATGAATAAGTACTGTACAGTCTGCTAAAACAATGTCTTGTGCAGTATTTTGAAAGTATGATTTACAAATGTATATAGTTAGAGAGAATTATAAAACTTTTACTATAGCCTTTGTGATGATTGATATTCCTAGAGACAAGTGAATAGGAAAAAAGACTTTGATTCTCCACTCCAGAGCAGATGGATTGGAAAGATGAAAAGAAAGTGAAAATGAAAGGAAGAAAAAAAAAAAAGTAAAAAAAAGAAGAAAAGTTCATCAAAGGAGATGGAGACAGAATAACTAGAACTTTAAGAACTCTGCAACATCCTGGAACATGAAAATGTCCCAGTCAGCATAGTTATCATATTTACTGTTGTTGTTGAAGAAGCATCCAGGAAAGCAGGTCAGAGAAGAGGCACAGCTGCCTCTGAAACCCATAGAATACAAAGAAACATTTCCTTTGTTTTACACTTTGGACCTAAATTTGACATGAACTCTTAACAATCCATTTATTCTAATTAAAATTAGCACCAACATAAACAGCAAGGAGAAATCTTCCCTTTCTGATGATGGCCATTTGTTCCTGTCGCAGTCCAAGCCTCTTCTATGACTTTTATCATTTTCTGGGGGGAGTTCTGATGAGTTAGTTTTTAGCTAGTTCACCATGCCTTTTGCTCTGCCATGGGAGCCAGATGTGGGAAGGAAGCAAAACCACTGCTTATTTTGGCAGTCAATACTTGTTTATATAGCTTTAAAATGACTGTCAAACTATGGGGGTAAGTCAAGTGGGAATTCTTGTACTGAATTAGTAAAGCATAATACAATCTTTACCACAATGGTATACATTTTAAAAAGATAATCTAATAAATTAAAAGGTTTAGAAGCATATGTGACCATTGTTAAAACCACATAATTATGTAAAAAACTTAAGGTATATATATAAACAAATAAAAAAGAGACATTTACATTTCCAGCATCTCCTTCTGCTGAATAATAGTGCATCCACAAAGAAAAAATAGAGGTAGCTACCAATTAACCTTCAAGCATGTAGTCCTAGATAAAATCCATCTCATTAATTCAATCTAAATGTCAATAGAAGTACAGTTTTTGTACTGAATCCTTTATCCAAAAGAAAAAAAAAAAAAAGAAGAAAAAGATTGTAAACAGTCTAGGGGTGACAGAAGGAAAATGTAACTTCTGGGAGGAATGGGGATGACATGCAGACGCACAGTTTTCTCAGCTACTTCTGGGCCCATCAGAGGACTCCTAGCTGGCTGCTTGCTTCTTGCTACCTCCAGTGTTCTGCCATTTTGTTGGCGGTGTCCACACTGTCATTTTTTCCACCTCCCTTCTCTGTCTTTCTCTAGCATCTCTGCTGTGCTCTTTGCCCCCCACGCTGCACCTGCACACTTTCCTTGCAAGACGTACAGGACAGAGGAAGACTGTCTGCCTAACTGCTTCTAGTGCCTAACTGTAAGTATCAAGAAATTTTGTGGATAGCATGAGTGGTTAGGGTAGGCTTGCCCTGCTTGTCCCAGAGAGCTACTCACTGTGTCATCCCATCCCAGGCACTTGATATCCTAGTCTTGCAGCCAGCCTAGGGGCAGTAGGGAAAACAAGAGGGAAAAGAACAAGCCTGTGGCTGATGGTGTCATGATACCTTCCTATGGCTGTGTCTGCATAAAAACAAACAAACTTACAACAACAACAACAAATATTATTAGTGAAATAAATTCTTGAAAACTGTGCACATGACATGCAACTAACAGTCAAAGCTGAATGACTGTATTTTCCGACACAGTGTACTGCCTTTAGACAGGTTTTTGAAATAGTTAATAAACAAACAATCAAACAGGGAAGGAAGGAAGGAAGGAAGGAAGGAAGGAAGGAAGGAAGGAAGGAAGGAAGGAAGGAAGGAAGGAAGGATAACAAAAGAATAATCTAGCTAAATATTATTTCAGAAATAAATAAAAATGTCTTAGCATTTGTGTTTTGGGTGAAATGATAAAGAAGAAAGAAAATTGGTAGGGAGTTTTCTATTTTATTATTAAGCTAGTACTTTTAATTGCATTTCTCTAACATTTGTTTCTTTTCTGTTTTATAAATTGTCCAGTAGAGGAAACTAACTACCACAAAACAACATACAAGCACCTACATTATTAATGATTTTTTAAAGTAATGCTTGGGAATAAATCACTGGCTACATAGCAGACATAGCTGCTGTAAGAGACATTTTCCTTTGTTTTCCTGAAAGTTTTAGACCATCTCTTATATGTATTTATTACTTAATGATTGGCATAAAGGCACTTATTTGCACAGCTGGGATAATGTCTGTTCACAGGGATCCAGAGTGAAATATTCTGCAATTGCAACTAATCTATTTTATCTAAGTGTTTGTTCTCAGAGGCCAATGTCTGTCTGGAAAGTTCTTGTGTGTTAGAATGAACGTTATTTCTTTCAGTGGTTTCTATTTATCACTGTGCTGTGGGACACTACTGGCAATTTAGAAAAGAATAATGCCCTCCAGGTTAGAGACCAACAGCAGGAGCTGCTCCCATAAAGACAAATGTACTAAAGATTTATCTGTTTACCTATGTAATTTTTCCCTCCTTAAGATACCGAGGGATTTTTTGTGCATCATTTGCTACTGATTTGTAAGAGGTTGTTGTCTAAAGTAAAGAAACATCGCACCTTAGACTTCTCTTACCAAAAATTCCTCATATTTTAGACAGTGTGAAGAAAACAGAAATTATTTTATGGTGAAATATATTTGCAGAGCTCTTAATGAAGCTGCTAAAACATATAATTACCTTAGTGATCCTGAGTACATTAATGGTTTGATTCTCAGTAGAATTGTCGGGGCAAGGAGGGAGAAGCAGCTGTCATGTTTCCAGGAGCTATTCCCTAGTACTAAAGATAGGCTGTGCATTTAAAAATTCCACTTACAGAAGGTAATGATAAAAGTCTAAGAATTAGTGCTATGTTGAATTAATAAGTTAATTATAGACTTAATTTGTTTTTGTATACTGTGCTGGCATACGGAATCCTCATTAAATCTAATGGCAGGTTGTTTTCCTCATATTTTATATTAAAACAGCAATAACAAATGTTTTTAAGGAAAACTGAGATCAATTCTAAAATTCAAACATGTTGGAATAACATCATCAATTTGCAGATTTTAATTCATTGGCATTGACTGAAAACATTGCATGCAAACAAACTAAAGAAATGACCTCAGGTGTAATATTTTATGTAGGTAATTCTATATATGATGACATATATAAAATTATATGCAAAATGCAGATAGATTTTACAATGATCATTAAAGATATCATAGGTGTTTGCTTAACTGGTGACATGAGTATTATTTTGGTAGATGTATTTCTGGGTAATGATTTTGAGTCCAAAATTCTAATGTCTAACATATGGGAAATATGCCTGGTCAGTGTCACTTGAGATGTCACTGGAATGTGAAATTAAAAAATTACAAAATAAACCTGAACATCTGTCTTTTTTCATCAGTTGTTAAGCAGTGTGTTATGGTCTTCCTGAAAGAGACTGTTTTTTTTTTGTTTTCTTTTATTTTTTTTTTTTTTTAGAAGTTGCTGCTTATTAGTGTTTTTCTAATGACTAAGTACATAGGTCTGTCCTACAAAGATTTCTTGTTAAAAAAAAAGGAAAAACTATCTAACGTAAGGTTAGGAAGGGTGACTGAAAATAAATAGACTAGCTAGTTGGGAAGGGAGTAAATGGGTAACTTTGTCAGTCCACTGATGTCATCAAAGTGAGGGAGAATGAGGGAGAAACAGACAACATACTGCAATTAGGGAAAACATCTATTTTCCAGGTCTTGCACCATAAACAAATAAAAGACTGCCACCAAAATGAATTGGGAAATTAAACTTCATAGATTGTCTCACTACAGATAAGTAAGGGGAGAATGAGAGTTTAAGTATTAAAAAGCCAGATTTTGCTTTTTCTTGCACCTTTCACACCTATGCAATCTATGTAAAATATTGATGAAAATCAATATGGTTATACATCTGCTACTTAGTTCTGAGTTTGGTCCTAAACTCATATAACCATGACAGTTGGTTACATGCCTTTGTTTGGTTGGTTATTTGCTTTTAATAGCTTTGATTAGAAGTGATTTTCTGATTCAAAATCAAAAGCCTTAACCCAATCAAATCTGTTCAAATCTATGTGTGAATAACTGTATTAAATATCGAACAACAAATGGTTCATTAAAACTGCTGTTGTTTTGCATAGAAGAATCTAATCTAAATCTAAAGCATTTAAAAAATATATATTTTTTTCTTTTTCAGTGCAATGACTGAATTGGTTTTATATCACTGTATTATGTTGAATGATTTATGTTGAATTTCTTGCTGTCCAATTAACAGTATGATGGATTGTAGTTCACCAGGGATACTATGACTTGAGAGGAGTTATCTCTTTTGAAGGCGAGAGTCAGTCTCATCAGGACAGCTTTAAACTGATTCAGTCATCAACATTTGACATTCCAGTTGTGAGCCTCCAAATTCCATTTGCAGTTTTTTTGTTTGTTTGTTTGTTTGTGCTTTTTTGTTTGTTTGTTTATTCCAAGTGGTCCAAATGTTGTATCATTTTTATTTTGATTATAGAAATCAAGAAAGGAAAGTAGTAGGCAGAGATAGGCATATTTGTTGATGAAATTGAAAACCTATATGAGATTGATATTCATTTGGTTTTGGAAACTAAAATGAGTAAAGCACAATCTGATACAAAGAGGATGCTTTATACTGTGTGACTTCCCAAAAGGTATCCTATCACTATAAAACAATAAATGTCTTCTCAGATATTCCCATTTCTCCAACAGCACTCTCCTTTCCAGAACAGGACTTGATGGCCACAGTATCTTGCTTCCATTCCTTTCATTTCTAAAGAAGTATGATGGACTGGGAAGCTAAACTGGTGAACGTTTAAGAGATCTATAGAAGGTACAGGAGAAGAAGTGATGACATTTTCTTTTAAACCAAAATAATTTCATCTGATTTTTTAATGAAATGAGGTTATATGCACTGTCTTCAGATTTCTGCTGATGTTTATGTTGAGAATACATTTAACACTTGAACATTTGGGGGAAAAACAGAAGGAAGTTCACACTTTCTTCCAGGGAAAGGAGTGATTTGAAACTGCAATTAATGGAAAACTCTGGAAAATAAAAATATTTTAGAGACAAGAGAGTAAATAATTAATGAAATGAAGAGAGATAGAAAGACAATAGAAAGGACCGGGAACTTTTTGTGATGGTGTAATGGAACTATCATTTGCTTTAAATAATAAATAGTTCTACAAACACTGGAACTAATAGACTTGTGTTTCCAGATGATTTGTATTTCATTGAATGACTTTTTAAATGAAGTAAACTAAGCCTGCAGCATTTTTCCTGTCCTTATTAAACACTAGAGAACTCATAAGAGGAGGGAAAGAGAGAAGGGGAATGAAAGTGAGATGATATCTAATAAAGCTCAAACTTTGATTGAAGCCTTTCTGAGAATTAAACAATTTATAACCTCTCTCTCCTCTCCACACTCTTCAACACAAGAGTGTGTGTAGTCAGTAATGGTTCAATTCATACTTCAGTGTTTCCCTTAGTGTAGGTATCACTATAGCCTCTTTCCTGCCCCTAGCTATCTGTTTTCACAGAACTTGTAAGAATGTAACATTTGAAAACTCTATCTTTCTGTCAGATTTGATAGAAATTGTCCAGTCAGTTCAAAAGTGCTGGAGGAGCAGGGACTGCCACGCAGTCAGAACTGCACTGACTCATGAACAGCCTGCCTTGCATTGACTTTTTATTCAGGAAAGAAAGAAAGAAAGAAAGAAAGAAAGAAAGAAAGAAAGAAAGAAAGAAAGAAAGAAAGAAAGAAAGAAAGAAAGAAAGAAAGAAAGAAAGAAAGAAAGAAAGAAAGAAAGAAAGAAAGAAAGAAAGAAAGAAAAGAAAAGAAAGAAAGAAAGAGAGAGAGAGGGAGAGAGAGAAAGAGGGAGAGAGAAAGAGAAAGAAGAAATCATTCTGTGGGAAAATTGCATTTGTTGCCCACTTTTTTTTTTTTCCCTTTTCTGTCAAGAAAACTGAAAGAAAAGCCTTACTATTGTGCTGCTTAGTCCTGGTTCATGTTTCCTTCTGGTGAGCTGGGCACAGAAATTTAAATTCAAATTTGTTCAGGAAAGCAGTAAGTTGCACTTCTGGCCAGCCAGTTGCCTGGTTCATGCTGCTCCTCCTTTCTGTCCTACTGGGTCACCTTGCTACAAGAGAAAAATATTCCCTGTACTGGCTCCATAATGTATTGAGATGTTACTTCTGACAAAGACATCGACATATCCCAGGAGTTGTGGTCTAACCAGAAAGCTTGCTCCTCAGGGAAGAAAGGGAGCTTTCCACATTGAAGAAGTAGCTTTCACCACAAATTACCCCAAGAAAATTAATTTTAATGTTAGATCATTTGAGATCAGTTCAATTTATTAAAAAGATGGTAGATGTTAGGGTACTTGGCAATGAAGAGTTCTTCTCACAAGTATTATGCACACTTAGGCAGTGCACAAAGGTAAATGTAAGCCCTTCAGCTGAAGTGGTTGCAGAAGGACAGAGCATCATGGTGGCATTCTTCCAGCCAGAAGATGACTGTGGAATTGACTCTAGCAAATTTGACCCCTTGAGGGGAACAGCTGTGCACAAGGTCTGTAAGTGCATTTTAAGTGCTACGGCCATTGATGCTACTACTTCTGCTTGACCTTGACACTCAACTTCTTTCTCCTTCCATTTTCAAACTCCTACCACCTGCCTTTCTCTTTAAACAATTTTCTTTTCTGCCCTTCCACTCCCCCTCTTCCTTTTTCACAAACAGAAGGTATCTTCCTCTGTTGCCATAACAACAGACAGAAACCTGGCCCAGGCTGGACACTCCTGCCCTTTTCTTTAAAAGTTTAACCTCAAAGAAAAACATTTGTGTCTCGTTTTCTCTCCTGGATCCTTTTCCCTTTGGCTTTAATAGGAGAAAGGCTCACTCTGCTCTGCATGTGGCCACTGTCCTCTCTTACCCCCTCCCAAAATACTGTTTTCAGGTCACAAAGAAACACATACTTGAAGCTTAATTATCCCCAACTGAGTTTCCTATATGATGTACTCAGAAGGGCATGCCACTTTGCAAGCTCCACTGTACAAGTATGTTTATCTTTGCCACCCTGGAGCTCCTTTTTGCAATCACTACACTGCAGCCATGCCACCTGGACCAGATGAGGACTGAAAGGAAAGCACAGCTCTGCCTAGACAAAAGAATAAGGAAACGCGGAGAGCTGTGCCACAGAGTCATCATATCAGATAGTGTCAGCAACAAACTTCTCTTTCCTCAACCAATCCATCAGACTAAAAGAGAGCTTTTTGCTCATGCTTGCCCTGCTATTGACAGCAAACGTATCATACAATTCAGTAAAATGCTGTTTCACTTTGAGTCTTGTTTTATGGGGAAGAAATTTCTCACCTGAAAGCCAATATAGACACAACTCTGTAGATCTGTATAAGGGTACTTAATTTTAATTTATTCTAATTTTGTAGCCTAATTTAAGTATCATATTCTGGCATGTATGATTTAGATATTAATCTGACTTTCAGGTCAATTTCTGTTTCAGGAATCAAATCATGTCAAAACGCAGATGGAGAAAGTTATCTTTGGATTCACTCATTCTGTCTTCTTACAATGTGTACCTGGCGTTGTCCTGACAGACAAATTTCTGGAAGCCCACAGTGTTTTGGCCTTAGAGCTCTTGTTACAGCATAGTGAGTATGTGCTGGCAGGAACATCAAGCAGAGTATCAGAGGATCAGTGTCAGAGTTCTCTTTTCCCTCACAATTTGGACAGCAAGCATTTTAGAAACTCTCTAATGTGTCAGGGGCCAGGTATTATTGGTATGGAGTTCAAATCCTAATAGTATTTGCCTTCAGTCCCAGATATAGCATCTCTAGACCACAGACAGTTGTGGATAGAGAAGGGGCAACAGAAATATTATTCCCTTTGGTTGGAACTTTTTTGCCAATTTTATACTGTCACTACTAGTTTCATGAATCTCTGGGGAAGACTTTCATGTAATTCAACATCTTCTGCTACACCTACATCTTATAGGAACTGGTCTCTGCAGGTAAACTGCATCTGATTAGTAGCTGTACAGATGCCAGCCCAGCTACCGCTTTCCATTCAGTGAAAGCAAGCCTCAAAAGGGGTAAGAAATGTGTCATATGCTTTCTTTATAAACCCATTAAAGATTGAATATCATACAAACACACATCTCATCAGCACTATTTGTATCTTTAGCTGAAGTTTAAGCTGCAGGTGGTTCTCCAACTCCACACTACCTTATGGCTGCAGAACACTACATCCATAATGATTTTTGCTAGGTGATGGGAGTTGACACAAAATAATGATGTATAAAATAGCAATTCCCCCTGCTACAGTGCCATGATGATCTTGAACCCCAAGGAATTCTTGACAAACCAGTGGCTTTAGGAGTATCTGAAAGTTCTAGTACAAAATTCAAGGTCCCTTCCAATCCCTAACGTTCTGTGACTCTGTGATTCTGTGAAAAGGAGGAGAACGGGGTGCAGCTCAAAATGTTTATCTAGAAACTGAGAAATGGCAATGTGACCTTCTTGTTACCCTAACTTAAAATAAGGATTGAGTTCCCAGACTTAATGGCAGAACTTCAGTTCATATGTTTAAGCATAAACTGTACGAGAGAAGGAAACATGCATGAGAAGAGTAGATACTTATCTCGCATAAAAATTATGCAGACAATTATGCTGTTCAACCACAGTTCCCTGGTGGGATATCCAGTTTGTTTTCAGGGATTGCAGTGGATTAGGAGACAGCAAAAAACAGAGTTTACTTTGTTGCAGAATCTTCTTTATGCAGCATAAAGAGGCAATTGTTTTTATTGTTTTTATGGTTCTATCCATTTTGCTGAGTATTTCACACTCATAACCCTCTTGCTCATTTAACTAGCTGCAATTTTTGAAACATCAGAAACATTAATTTCTAAAAGACCAACATTAACATTACTCTTTATTACTGGAGTAGCATGTGATAGAATGCAAAAATAAAGCAAAAATCTCAGTGTTATGGCAAACTACTAGGGAGCACGCTATAGGGTCTCTAGAGGGATAAATCTGGAAACCTCAAAGTGACTTCAGTGCTTCTCAGGGCTATATCAAAAGAACAGAACCCTGACTCAAAACATTTCTGTCCCCCCAAATGAGTCTGACAGCCCTGCTTCATTCTGTGTCTAAGTCCTAAGCACTGTTAGCATGAGCTTCTGTTGCTGATAATAATGTTTAACAGGTCTTCTTTCAGAGATTCTCCAAGCCTATCATGTCTGTCTCTCACTGAATCATCTATGACTACAATTCTATCTCAAGGTCTCCAACTTCAGTTTTAGAAAAATGAAATGTGATTGTTGCACCATTTTTACTTCACAACAAGACAGAGAGAGTTCATTTGATGTTTCGCTACGCTAGTAAGACAGGCCTGGCAGCAAGGAGCAGAAAAGAAGGCACAAAGGCTTAGTCTAAGAAAACAGGCACAGGTAAAGTGTAAATAAAACAGGGTAAACAGGGATATTTGCCATTCCTCTTGTATTGATTGAGAGGACAAATGAAACTCTGGGAAGAAATTGTGTGGGGTTGAACTAAACCATTTTTTTTTTTCCCTAAAGCAAATAATTAAAATAAAAAATGATAGTTTCAGTACAAAAGGTATAACTTTTTTTTTCTGCCCCCCC
>VXAA01006341.1:667300-681869 GCA_013399115.1 Anseranas semipalmata
TTTTTTTTTTTTTAATTCCTTTTCTCACTCAAGTGTGTAATGAGTCAGTAACTGATGGTGTCCTGACACGGGCACAGCTTCTCCAGGTTTCCATGGGATGGAAACAGTACATAGCACAGTTCATATATGCATAACCCTTACATAGGTCCTTGCTACAATGTGTCTAGAATAAGAGAAAACATGAAAACAAGCCCATTAGTAGGTGCATACTCTTCTGCATCCTGTCCTGTCCCGTCCTTTGTTGTGTAGGTCATTCAACAAAGGATTTATCCACAGATATCTTGAGTTTTGCCTTGAAACCATCATTCTGCCATTTCTCATTAGATAGACCCTACATTGTAATAAAGTATATTATTAATAATGCCAGAAATACCAGACCTATCAAAATTAGTGACAGAATAAAGTGACTAGGCAAAGATTTAATTTGCTTCCAGAAATCATTTAACTGTTCAGATGTTTAGCCACAGATAATTAATATAGTCATTTGGATTTTGCAGAAATGGCCAAAAAATTTTCTGGGAAAAGCTAGGAAGCATTTTTTAAACTTTTGTTTAAAAACTTGTCCACAGAGATGCACTGATTCATTCTACCAATGTTCTCTCTGAATTTCTGTCTTTTCTGTTTTGTTTTGTTTTTTTTTTTTTTTTAATTGTGTTTGCTTGCTTGTTTGTTTGTTTTCCTATGATAGGGATAAATGTATTTAAAAAGCAAAGAAGAGTATTTCTCTTACTCTGTCTTTACTTTGTATTATCCTTTCACTTCTTCTATTTGTTTTTCCCTTCCTCTCTCATTTCATGGTCACTTGCTTTTCCAAGATGTCACTAATATTCATACTTTTTTTTACTTACTTCCCCTGTTGTGCCTGCTATTCATCTCCTTAGGTCATTAGCTGTTTCTTTCATGTTTAGAGTTTATGATAAACAGAAAAAGACAATTTTGGCATAGTTAAAATACTAAATCAAAGAATATATTTAAAAAAGTCATGAGTTCTAAAATATTTTCCCCTCCATAAAAAGCAGAATTTCAATTGCTTTCTTAAACCCAGAGAAAACTGAAGGAGAAGAGATCTTTAAATAAAAAACTCAGTTTGCTTTTGGAGATAATTAATTTTACACAGCTCAATACAAATATGTATTTCATGTCTACTTCAACCCTGATATCTAATAGAAAAAGGGAATAGATTTGTAGTGTGTAGCAGGCCTTATTCTCTTGTCATGGGTATAGTATCTGAATGGCAGATAGTAGTGCAATAAGTAAAACATCAAAGGAAAGTACTGTCTTAAACCCCCTTTTTTTTAAAAAAAGGCTGAAATCTATGATGGTAGGTGAGGGGAAGAAGTGTGGACTGAATTTTACTTCTAACAAAGTATTGGCTACACACTGACAGGAATAAATTTGACACCTGGTAGCAAAAGCATCTGCCAAGACCTACTTCAGGTTTTATAAATCTATCTTGTAGTACAACTTTGCTATACCAGACTAATATAATAAAGCAAAAAACTAGACTTCTGACATTAAAACTAATTAATAAGTAGAGTGAGGTTTGGGAAAGAGGCCCAGATGAGATCAACCGCGTGGTTAAAAAGTTTCTAAATATGTGAAGGACCTAAAAAGCAAGTAATGCAATAACAACAGTTCTTTCAAGTTTTAGAATAAAATAAAATAGCTCACCATCAAATATGTTTCATACCTTTTGAAAGCAAGTAAAAGTCAGTAACTTTTCTCAAGTTTGTATAAATTATCAGTCCCTGCTGGACTGTAGTAACCACAGTGACTGCTTTAATAACCTTTTAGCCTTTGATCTCATTTTTTAATGGACAGCTATATAAAAACACTTTGATTCAACTAATGATTACTTTTCCCCAAAACAGTTTAAAGGACCATCTGGATGTTCTCTAAATAGAATAGAATGGAGCACTGTGAGAAATGTACCAGAATGCAAAAGGACTTAAATTATTAAATAATAATATCCATCTTCTGAAAGATAGTGAGAAAAATACTGCAGTGTTTTTTTACCTTCAAAATCTCCCCTGTGTTATACACCCATGTTGCCACCCTGTTCTGAGAACAATCACTCCTTAGCAACATTCTCAGTCATCTTTAAAAGTTTTTCAACTTCAGTACAATCTTCCTGGCAGAACTAAGAAGGTAAAGTTTTTTGCTTATATTCATAATTTTCAGAGGTTCTAATAGACTTTACTAATAACCATATTTACTGTGGGATATTATAGATTCATCTCTCATGATTCTTCTGAAAAGGAAAAAATGCACCCAAAGTTTATGTCATTGTCCTAAGAACACTCCAGAACTGTTCTTAGGAAAGCATTAAACTGTGATTACAGCCTGTGCTAACTGATAATGAAAATAAAACTAAATTCAGCCCAGAGAATGGACTCAACAATGTATCTCATTATTTAAATAATTTCTAAATCTGTTGGTCAAAATCTCTGTCTTGGTATGACCGACTGGGGAGTTTAATGTTGGAATAAAAGCCTGTTCCACAGTTGCATCTTTCATCTGGACTGATAAAACTTGAGTTGACAGCTGGAAGAGAAGCAGACTTAAAGCTTTTTGGGTCAGCCACAGAAAGGCAGGCTGACACACAGAAAAGTTAGCACTTAGGGGTAAACTTGCTTATTGTACAAGTACTAATATATTAATTTCGCATAGAAATTCTTTTACTGGGAAGCATATGCTCTCCTAAGTAATTTCTTGGAAGGAATATATGGAAATATTCAACATTTTAACTATTGCTTAGTCTATAGCAATGAAAAAGAAGACAATGACTAAACAATGATCTCTAAGAACAAAGCAAAACTAAAACAGGAATATTAACTGTACGTCTTGGCCATTAATTTCCAAAATTACTGCTCTTCAAGGAGATATATTTTAGAAAGCTGTTCACAGAAACTGCACCATTTTTTCTTCCTATGCTGATCTATAGAGACTTTATTCAAAATATGTAAAACAAGGAAGAATATCAGATCAAAATCTAGAATGTTTCTTTCACATCAACTTCACATTTTCTGTTTGTAACATTAAATCTCTCTTCACCACATATGCATTATCAATCTCTCTTTAAGCCCTAGTGCAGATGGGCTAGAATTTCAGAAGCCAGTATGAACACACATCTTTAGAAACAGACTTGTAAAAAGCTTCAGCCTGAGAAGAAAGAAATGAACAGTCTGAATTTGTTTGATGGTGGCTGTGGGTTGTATTAAGGGGAACACAACATCCTTGTCTCTAAAATGGGGAGACATGGATTTGATGAATGGACTACTTGGTGGGTAAGGAATTGGCTGGATGGTTGCACTCGAAGAGTTGTGGTCAATGGCTCAATGTCCAGGAGGAGACCAGTGATGAGTGGCGTTGGTATTGGGGCTGGCATTGTTCAGCATCTTTGTCGGCGACATGGACAGTGGGGACACCCTCAGCAAATTTGCTGATGACACCAAGCTGTGTGGTGCAGTTGACATGCTGGAGGGAAGGGATGTGATTCAGAGAGACCTAGACAGGCTTGAGAGGTGGGCCTGTGCAAACCTCTTGAAGTTCAAAAAGGCCAAATGCAAGATCCTGCACCTGGCTCAGGGTAATCCCAAGCACAAGTACAGGATGGGTGGAGAATGGATTGAGAGCAGCTCTGAGGAGAAGGACTTGGGTGTATTGGTTGATGAGAAGTTCAACATGAGCCGGTAATGTGCGCCTGCAGCCCAGAAAGCCAACTGTACCGCAAGCTGCACCAAAAGAAGCATGGCCAGCAGGTCGAGGGAGGTGATTCTCCACCTCTACTCTGCTCTCATGAGATCTCACCTGGAGTACTGTGTTCAGCTCTGGAGCCCCCAGCATAAGCACCTGGACCTGTTGGAGCAAGTCCAGAGGATGGCCACAAGGAACAGAGGGCTGGAGCACCTCTCATATGAAGACAGGCTGAGAAAGCTGGGGTTGTTCAGCCTGGAGAAGAGAAGGCTCCAGGGAGACCTGATAGTAGTCTTCCAGTACCTAAAGGGGATCTACAAGAAAGCTGGAAGACTCTTTATCAGGGAGTGCAGTGATAGGACATGGGTTAATGGCTTTAAACTAAAAGAGGGGAGATTTAGATTAGATATTAGGAAGAAATTCTTTACTCAGAGGGTGGTGAGGCACTGGAACAGGTTCCCCAGAGAAGTTATGGAAGTGTTCAAAGCAAGGTTGATGGGGCTTTGAGCAACCTGGTCTCATGGAAGGTGTCCCCATGGCAGGGGGGTTGGAACTAGATGATCTTTAAGGTCCCTTCCAACCCAAGCCATTCCATGATTCTATGATTCTGTGATTCTATGATTCTGTGAATGAGGGTCTTCTATTTGTGACAGATTTTGTTAAAACAGAGATATACCTTTCTCTAGATACCAAGTTCTGGTCTCTTTTGTTTGTTTGTTTATTCTTTTTTTTTTTTTTTCCTTTTCCCATATGATATTTATTATTGATTGGAAATAAAATGTTTTTAATGACAAATAAATCATAGCAATCCTAAAGTCAACAGCTGACTGAAATGAACAAGTACAACACAATGAATATATGAATAACAATTGGAGCCCTTATGTACAGTTAGATTCTCTTACAAGCTGAAGCTCAGGAAATGTGTGATTGCATCTCTCCAAGAATGTCTGAGCCATCTCAGCAGCAATTTCTAGAACTATTTCTAAGTACCAAGTTAATGAAAACAGAGAAACTGCCTCAAGATTTGACTTCAAATTTCTGTGTGGGTATCCGTATGTGTGCACATGCACTTTTTCCAGCCAGTCAAGTTTAAAGATCTTAGTGAAACTTCAGACAGAGCACAGTGGAACTTGAGGCTAATCATACATGGTTTTGTCTTTTTTTGTTTTGCTTTGTTCCTGTAGAGCCCATAGTTAGCATACTTTCCCCAAATCCTTTTTTATTGCCCCTAGTAAAATATATTATTTATGAATGAATATGATGGTACTTTAAGATAAAACTAATAAGATTTGATATTCCATTGATATTCCATTTGATATTCCATTTGATATTCCATTGTTACTTTAATTCACTCTTACTGACTTTTTGAAGCTTTTTATTTTTTCACTGTGCCTTTTGCAGCAATAGTATTACCAGCAATCTTTTAAAATTAACTTCTTATTTATCTTCTTCTAGGTCTGCAGTATTTGATTATTTCACAGTATGTATATAACTATACATAATAGTGTAAGTAGAGGGAGATAAAATACATTTTTCTCATAACTTTTCAGCCTTCATTATATTTCATGTCATCAGCTCATTCAGAAGTTCTAATAGGACTATTGAGTGCATTACTGCTTAAACGTGAGAAATTATTGCTAAATTTAGGTCTGTCTGTATTTACCAGGGTATGCTTTAAATTGCAAAATATGCAAATATTTTAAGGCAATTTTAATTTAAAATTTATTTTTTAAAAATAATAAATTAATAATTTCTTTTAATCTAATTTTAAAATTTCCAACAAGATAGAGGAAAGTAGAGGAAGGGAAACAGTTACAGTACCATTTTCAGTGCACTGAGTTAGTTTTCATTGAAGTTATCTTAGGAAAATTATCTGGAGTTGCTACAAATATTCAATATAATTACTCTTGTAATATAATATTGCAATAAGTTATGATTTGAATGTTGTGAAAAGGAAAGGAAAGGAAAGGAAAGGAAAGGAAAGGAAAGGAAAGGAAAGGAAAGGAAAGGAAAGGAAAGGAAAGGAAAGGAAAGAAAAGAAAAGGAAAGGAAAGAAAAGGAAAGGAAAGGAAAGAAAAGAAAAGAAAAGAAAAGAAAAGAAAAGAAAAGAAAAGAAAAGAAAAGAAAAGAAAAGAAAAGAAAAGAAAAGAAAAGAAAAGAAAAGAAAAGGAGGGGCTGAGCTCGGTTTTCTGATCTCAGTCTGGCCAACGTTATCCCAAAGCAAGCCTGAGAAATGTTAAAATGCCATACTTGCATGTCCACATATCTAATTCATAGGTGTCACTTCAAAAACTTCAGTGAACCTTGGCCAGACACAGGTCCTTTTCAAGAGGAAATTGAAGGGCATTTTTCCTCTCTGCTCAAAACCTTTTTTTAACATCACATCCAGTCAGTGGTGAAACAACACCTCACCCTCCATAGGCAAGGTAGTCCAACAAGCTCAGCTGATGCCTTACAGACTCTCATTTGTGAGGCATCTTAATTACCTGTTCTACCCCATCTCTCCCAAATCCTGCTGGAGTTTGTATACTCTATCACACCTTCATTAACTTACACACCCCTGCTCTAAATATTGCTCTAACAGCATATCTTAATGAATACTCACATGAAAAGAAAAACATTTCCTAGTTGTACCACAGGCAAGCAACAAAAGGTCACTCAGTGCTAGGATAAATCTCACCCTAAGTCAGTTGACCTAGTTCACAAAACACAGGTCTGAAAAGGTCAACATAAAGTTCAGCTAAAAAATTTTAAGCTCTTCAGCAGTGTGTAGATTTGGCCTTGCCCTTTGCCTTTACAGTCAACAGCCAAAGACTCACACCCTTTTTCTCTACAAAATCTGGATATCAATTCTTGGACAATGATATGGGGAAATCAAAAGACATGGGAAAAAAAAGGGACTGGGAGACAGGTTTCTATGTGGGTATTTCTACTTCCTAAAAACCCTTCTGAAAAAAGATCTTAGGCAAAGGTGCAAGCTGTCCCTATATTCCAGTACTTCTTATGGTAAATCCCTTACAGCTTTCAGGTAAAATTAACTGAGCATCAATCAGCATGCCAAACTAGATCTCTACTTCATTAGGAGGAAGCCACACCTTTTTCCTACTTCAGACAAACATGTTTTTATATCCCTATAATTCCATTTTTGAAAGTGTATATTTATTATGACCATTTTGAATAAAACTCCACTTCTGAATCTGCTCCCACATACATCAAGAGCAATTCCCCATTTGTAATTTCTGGTATGAATTTGGTATTTGAATTTTGTGTTATGTTAGTTGGCATTAGGGCAATAGAGTCTTTGTACTCAAGTTAGATAAAAAGTTCAAAGATGTCTTTAATATGAGAACATTCTCTTTATGTAATAGAATAAGAAAAAGGATTGTTTATAAATCATTTATGGTATGGTTTAGTAATTTTTGCAGGAGTTAAAAAAGGAAAAAATATATGGTACTTTAAAAACAAATTTTAAATATATTCTTTCAGTTACTTAATGGAAACAATTTATTTTTGTAAGATTGAGATTGTATTGAAATTTGATTTTAAAAATATTTTTTGGATCTGCAATGGATTTTACTGTCAGAAAATGAGAATAATCCCACAGAACAAATACAAACCTGCTTATACGTATGGATTTATATGAATATGAGACGTAGTTTCAACTAATATCACTGATTTCAAACCAAGGTTACTACATCCTCCTAGTTGCAATGGACTATGGAGTATATCAGTCTCCTGTTTGAGCTCTTGCATGATTAAGAGAAAACAGAATAGTTCCAATAGAAACAGACTCCGTGTTGGGAAATCTTAAATATGTCAGGGACTTTAGTGAGAGAGTTCATGCTCCTGGTTAAAAGGCTAGAAATACCATGCTAAGAATAAAGCAATATTTTTGCTATGTTGCTATAACCTGAAAGAGATTGAAAGAGTCCAAGAAGCATTTGCACAATGCTCTCAGAAATATGGTTTGATTTTGGGGTCATCCTGTGTGGATTCAGGAGTTAGACTTGATGGCCTTTGTGGGTCCCTTCCAACTCAGGATATTCTATTCTTTGAATCTATGACTCCATGATTCTATTTTTTGATCTTTTTGATAAGGTTTTGGGGTAAGTATGTAATTACACAAGCACAGGAAATTTACTTCTTACAATGCCTAGGATTTTTGCTTTTCAAATGCTTTCTGTGCAATTGTAAACAGATATCTGACAAACACTCTGACAATAAAACATAAGTTGCTCTGAAAGTTTTCTTGTTGCAAAGTGTACTCTAGTAATAATGAAATGTAGCAGTAGTTTATTTCACTTTATGGAACTGCATTGTGGCTTCTAGAAAGACAGGGTCAATCTTTAAGAGCATAATTCACAAATTTATTACTGCAATAGATTATTGCAAAAACTCTTCCTAAAGTTGTTAAAATGTTACAAGTAGAGAAAAAAATATTAGACTTTAGAGTTATTTTTAATGAAACATAGTTTAACTTTGAATATTTGGTTCTTTTATTTTCAATTTGGTCATTTTAAAAGACTGCTTCTTTCTCTGATTCCACCACAGAACTTTGTTGAAGATCAATTTACTTTTCTTTCTTTTCTTTTTTTTCTCTTCTTTTCTGTCAGCTCACACAGCTTATAATATGTTATCATCTGTAAACAGGATTTTTTCCTTTTTAGTTCTCCAGAAGAAAAAGCATCTGACAGAACCTAAAGTAGAATTTTATTTAGCAGGTGGGAATCCTTGAAGACTGTACTTTCTGAGCTGAGCTGATTCGCTATTGAGCAAAATAATTTAGTGTGACTGTTGCGGCCAAATTATGACTACTCTGAAGTGTATTAACACTTGTCATCACATAATTGTACAGCTCCAATGTAGGAAAATATACGGCATAGCTGGTTCATCTCTGTTCACTGCTGGTTATGCTTAGTGTTTGATCAATAAACTAAAACAAGGCAAAAGAATATAAAACAGGACATCAGATGATAGAGTACATTTTCCATTTCTTCTTTGGACATTGATACGAATACTAATGAGCAAGCAAAGCACTCATGTTTCATGATAAACAAGGTTAAAAAAACATTTGGATGAAGGCAATACATAGACAGTTTTATTCTCAACTCAATGTTTTTCTGGTGTCATCAATATTATTTTAAATTTATCTTCCATCAGAATTATGCAGATTATTTGCCATACAAAAATGACATTTAATCTCATCTCT
The DNA here is from genome assembly GCA_013399115.1 of Anseranas semipalmata. Lineage (NCBI taxonomy): Eukaryota > Metazoa > Chordata > Aves > Anseriformes > Anseranatidae > Anseranas > Anseranas semipalmata. The sequence goes on from VXAA01006341.1 coordinate 676,206, forward strand.
CTATTCATTTGTACAGTACCTATAAAAATGGCTCCTTAATGTAATACTGTGAAGATCAATGCTATTATAAGCAGAATAGACCAGCTATCAATAAATCTCTTATTCTACTTATTCAGAAAACTGCTTTTGATTTGACTGTACACTGAAAATGAAAGTCTAATTTCTGATTTTGCCTATACTTTAAAATGATACTCCCGTATGTGTTATGAATATCTTTTTTTGGATATCACAATACAGTAATAAAACTATATTAACCAAACAATGTTATAAAAAAGAAGTGATAAAATTAAATAAAAACTATAGTAAATTATGCACACACACACTAACTCACATGCCCCAGTATAGACTCATAGTAGTTCAGAGAACATGTAATGTACAGAATAAGTAATTCATATTTGCCTAAAATAATGTTTTTGAACTATGTACTTAGAGGAAGAATATAAAATAGAAGCAATGAAGAATTTTTTACCCAGCACTAATTTTTAAAGTAAAATATTTTTCTACATTTTACTTACTCTGGAGATTACTGATTTTGTACTCAGTAATGCATTTTGTTTCTTCTTCTCTTTAAAGATTATGAACAAATGTATTCCTGTTTGAATTTCTGGGATCTTTTAATAATTATGCGGTTATCAACAAAGAAAACATATATTGCTTATAGAGTATTTACTACAACTATCATTTGAAATATTCTCTGTTAGTACTATAGTGGTTAGTCAGCTGAGATAGACAGCATCATTTCTGGGCTTACTGGATGACTTCCAGAAAGTTCAGAACAACTATGTGAACATTTGAGGGTAACGTCTGTGTGTATGCCTTTGTATGAACTCACAGAGTGGAAATGTTGATTTTTTACAGTCATTCCTGTGACTAGAATGTGATTCACATCTTACCATTTTTAAGAGAAAGGTTACCAGAATAAGTAGTTGCTGTTTAAGCAATTGTGTTGTTTTGGTAGCATTGTAATATGCTCAAATTCTATAAGTATTTACATGCAGCTCCCAATTTTCCTTCTCTACATATGCTGGCTGTCCAAACCATGCTACAAAAAGAGTTTTTTTCTGAAAATGTATCTTATAAATTTTGGGGGGGTAAAATTATTAAATTTAACAAAGAATGCAAGAATACATTCCATCTTGGTAATCAGAAGCAATTCTTTAAGTTGAAAGCAAAAGTCAAAGCTTCTGTCCCCAGATGGCTCCTTCACAACTTGTGCCTTTTTTCCTGAGTTTGGCAATGCTTTTGATATTGTTCTGTCATTCTCTGAGGCATGAAGACAGCAGCACAGTTTACATTTAGCATGAAATTCACACCTGCAGAAAAGTACAGACTGCACATAACAGGATTTAACTGGGTGGTAATTAACATAGCTGGATAGGGTTAATCTGTATGTAACAGTAGCCTACTTTGACAGTNCTTTTATCCCAAATTAGAATTCTGTGAAGGTGTTCTCATGGTGACTGCTCTCTCTCTTAGCATTGGAGAGCTTTCCTCCACTCGCCAAACTAAGTGTATGCAGTAGCATTCTCTTCATGTTAAAAGGCCATATCTGCCAAGCCCAGCACTCAGTAGTGAGTGACAGACACTAAACATGTAGAACTACACATTGAGGACAAGCAGAGGACTGAGACGCTGCTCTGAAATGCCTCAAGGGCTGAATATTATGAACCTAGGATTCCTACAGGATTCTGGAAGATGCTTAGTATCACTTTGGATGTATCTACAGGGTCTTTGAAAGCTGATTCTTGAGATAAGACTCAAGATTAACAAGTTGAATGGCTTGATCTAATTGTGCTACCTTGTACAGCAGAACCTCAGGTACAAACAAGCTACCAACATTGTGTCATCATCCTGGCTTGGTAATAAGTAGTATGCTCCTTAATAAACTCAATGAGAAATACAACAGAAAAATCTTTTGGGGAATCCATTAGTTTCAGCTCAAGCATAAGCTCTAGCCCCAAGAAAACTTGAATATATAAGCTAGTGTTTTTTCTTCCAAGAAATTCTGCAGTATCAGTGAGAATTTCCACCAGCACAGCCAGAACTCACATGAAACTGAAAACCAAAACTGGATCAGAAAAGTCCTAAGAGTCTGTAGTTCAATGTTGTAGCTGATATTCTATCATCTCTTCTTTTGTAGAGCTAGCAAAACTCAAGTTTCTGTGAGTCATTCTATTCAGGATGAGAAAATGATGATTCAGTCAGGCATTACTCTCTTGATGAAGTCCTCTTTACAAATAAAGCTTTGATTCACTGAACAAAGCATAAATCAAACAGTAAAGCAAGGTACTTTTGCTCACTGCTCCAAGGCCTTTTTAGGTAGCATGCACCTAAAAACCCTTTAACTTCCTTTTTACCTCAGGGCAAAATGTAGCTTTACTACCTGTGTGGTTCTGGGAAAGCTACACCCACTCGGTCTGCCAGTTTCACACTCTTATTTTCCAAGTGTTTTTCTTTATGCCCAGGTACAACTGCTGTGGCAGATTGTAAGCAAAAACCTTGTCATGATTTAATTTAGTACATGGCAATACAAGCATGACTAAGGAGGGGGAATACACCTTAATGCACATTAGTTTGACTTTGTCATTTAACCAGTACTTGATTTTATGACTTCAGACAAAACACTGGCTAGAAAAGCATCTTCACTCCCTATGTAAGCTTTTTTTTTTTTTTTTGGATACAGCTGTGTGTTTGGGTTGGAGCTATTCAGTGGTTTCACCATACTCTTACTTAGATGAAAAGTGATTATTAAAGCTGTCAGGCTGAGTGAGGTCTAACCTAAGCATAGTAAGGATGATATTCGGGATGTGAAATTTACTTCAGTATGACAGATTTCACTTTTGTTTTCATTTTACAAATGTTTATAAATATTCTGATTGTTTTTATTCTATAAATTTTAAGATGTTAAACCCTAGGAAAAAAGCTAACACTTCCCCTAACTACAGTATATAGTCTTAATATACTGTTTGTGTGGCTGCCAGATAATTCAGCTTCACTTAGGTATTTAGTCACTTAGAAAAGCAATCTTCTTCTTTGAGTACTACATGTCCTTGAATTTAGTAGTTCAAATTATAATTTTCTTTGGTGGAAACCACTCATTCTCAATTCAGATGGCAGGTCTGATTGCTGATAAAAGTGAGAAAATAAATTAAAAAATGAATCAGGTTAAATTAACAGCAGCAGAAAAACAGTAATATATGAAAAACAGTAAAACAAGTTTACTATTCTGAGCTGCTTGCTAAACAGACAACTTGTTTTTCAAGTGATTACTAAAGACGAGAAGTATCAGCATTACTAGAATAATATAAATCAATGAACTAAGCAAATTAAACCTTAACAGCTTGCTCATTCAGAAGAAGTACGTCTTTAAACACACACCTTTAAAAATCAACACGTCCCAAATCTAGATCAATGCAATTTGTTGTAACTGGTAAATACTAAGTGTTGTATGCAGATTCTTTAAAAGATTGTGATGTTATTGCACGGTCCTATAGGGTCACACTGCCTGTAACACATGACAGGGGCCTCACTCAGAATCTCATTATTCCCTGTAACTTCTGTGTCCCACCCTCTTTCATGGATTTGTTGAAAATCACTTCCTCACTGTCGTGGTTCTAGCTGTCTCCTTATTCCTCCGTATCCAAATTCCCTACTCATATTTTTCCATGCCATCTCTCCATATAACTCACCTCTATGCAGATTCTTTTCCCCCTTTTTGGAAGGATCTATCAAGTTCTCTTATCAAAGGGCCTCTGTTCAATATGGCTTTTGATTATCTTGCCATTACAATGTTCCCAGATCTTTCCATCTCATAAATTCGCCACACTATATCAAACATAACTGTACTTGCATTTAATCTCCCATCTAGCCAGAAGCTCAAAATACCTTCAATTTCAGCATGTTTTATTGCTGAAACACAATGTTTTCCCATTTTTACTAATACTCATGATACTGTATGCCTCACCCTCTATTCTCCCCTTCATAGTTCTTCTCTCCAATAGGGTTGCTTTGTTTTGTTGTCTTGCTAACATCCCTGCTTTCTTTCCACCTCTTCAAACACAAACTTTTCTGTCCTCTGTTATTATTTTCCTATTACATCTGGGAAAGCTATTCATGGTGTTCCGATTTTGAACTGTAATTTGAGGAGATGCTAAAATAAGGCAAAGGAAAGGAAGGTAATGACTAATGCCATTACCAAAGTATTAGAATATTCTGAGTTGTAGAATATTTGCATTAGTCAGATTATTTGCACTTATTATTTCTCAGAACAAAATAAACTAAGTGTATGCTCCAGCACCACTGGCATTGTGTGTATGAACAGACAGGTGAATCAGCCTGTTATAGGAGATACCTTTATAGGAGATGCAGTTTGACTCAGATTGTGGAGCTGCTTTGCGTGTTATAGTTCTTACACTAAACAGCAAAAAATAAGAGAATGCATGTTGAGCTTTTAGTATGCAATTTTCTTCTATCTCAAGCTCAGGCAATATAGCTTTCCTGTATAGATCACAGCAATGAGTCCTATAATGTCAGTAAAGCAAAAAACATACAGATGCCATTAGAAGACAACCAATCTATGCAGAGCCAATAAAGTAGCAATTAGGTAACTTACATCTGCATACGTTAAAATAGGGGAGAGGAGTTAATTAGAAAATCTTATGTCTGCCTGTTTTCTTAAGGAAATTGCCTTACTATATTCTTCTTTCTTATCCCCCAGAATCCATCTTGGAGAACACATGCAGAGGAGAAGGAAACAACTAAATTAACTCTTAAATACTTTTAAATTGCTAGAAACATACCTGCTGTCTAATCATCTTAAAAAAAAAAAACAAAAACAAAAAAAAAAAGAGAGAGAGAAAGAGAGATCAGGATAAAACAGTGCTACTGATCAAGGATTCTTAAATAAATAGCTCACTGATGCTAGCAAAGTGATAAAATATTTTATACTTGCATAATCTATTCACCCCTTATACCTGGCTCTCTGACTGGGAAGACAGACAAAGGAGAATTGCATATCATTTTCCAGTGTCTCTGTTCCTATTACAAAAGCCTAAACTCAGCACAACCACAAAATTTTTGAATGCTTTCTTCCATTCTCTCCCGATCAAAAGGAAATGACTGTGCATTGGCCTTTGAAAATTATATGCTGTAGAATGACCAACATTTTTTTCAGGCAATTTAGTAGCTCAGTGATAAAGCCCTTCACATTTTATTTTTTTTAATTTCAAACTGAATGGTCAAGTGAGAATGAGCTCATGAGCTAAAGTCCACAGCATTAACAAAGTTCTTGACCAGAGCTTGCCTGTCAGACAAGAGATACTCTTCCTTTGCTTTTCATCTTCCATTCTCCTTAATGATGGTTTATTATGAATTACATCCTACATATTAAAGATCATCCCTTCCATAATTTTTATATGTCTTAGCTTTAGTTTCCCTTCCCTAGATAGAGCAATTTTCTTTCAAATTCTTCTCTGAAGAATTAAAACAAAGTTAGTTTTGTGTCACATTAATAATATCTAAGAACAGCAGTTATGATTCCTTCCTTGTACGTCTTGTCCTGAGAAAATATTTTACATGTTTTTCTTTTAAAAAAATCAGACTGAAACACAAAAAATAGTAAAGATATTTTCAAGTAAGTAAGCATAAGTGTTTTTTTTTTTTTTT
>VXAA01006341.1:681936-702117 GCA_013399115.1 Anseranas semipalmata
AATGATACAGGAACATAATATGTGTTCAAATAGAATTTTGTATCTGTAAAAACATGAGGAGTTGTTAAGTGTTCAGGTAATTTTTTTTTTTTTTTTTCAGAATTGTCTTCTGTTCGAACAATAGAAGCAGTTAGGGTTAACACAGTCTACTTGAAACTGATGACTTCTCATATTTGCAGTTCTGTCTCCACAACTTCATTTATTGATCAAGTTGATTTATGCGTTTACCTCTGCAATTCCTGTAAGAGCTAGAGATGTGGAAAAGTGAGGAGAGCTCTGTTTCTTTTTTTTTTTTTTTTTTTTGCAAAGGTTTTTCGAATTTATTTTAGTTCTCTGAACGAAAGCAAATGAGACTTCAGATACAGTTTTAATGGTATGTGAACACTACTAGTTCACTGAGATGAGGGTAAAATAATAATTATCCCTTTTATTATACATGATTATTCTTTTACCTATTATAATGATTACTTATAGAATTTTGTCAGCTTCTTTTTTTTGTTGTTTAAATTTCTTTAATTATTTTTTCCAATTTTCTTTCTTTTCTTTGACTTTAATATTTTTATTTGCTTTGGTTTCCTTCCCAAGCCTTAAAACTAATTTCTTTCCTTTGCCATTTCTCTGCTTATTCCTCAGGACTATTGGGTTTTCTTTGTTATTGAACTCCTGACAGCAAAGAAGCAATGAAAACACCGTATCAAAAATATTTTGAGTGGTAGTTTGTCTTCATGTACCTTATACAACATCCTACTTCTCAGACAGGATTAAACTCATGAACCAGTCATGACGTCAACATATGTTGCAGCATTAACAGAAAAGATCTTGTATACTTATATATTTTATAATGCTAATGGCATTGCTGGGTTTTGTCTTTAATTCTGTCCACTCCTTCATGTCCTTTAGTCATGGTTTACTGAGTCTTCTTCTCTTTCTTCTATGCATCCTTGAGTAATTTTAAGTGATTGTCCTCTCATAGCTGCCTTCCCTCTGTCTAGTGTGCTCCTAAAACCTAATTTTCATGCAACTATTGTGATTAATTATGGAATCTAGAGAAGAGAAGAGAAGAGAAGAGAAGAGAAGAGAAGAGAAGAGAAGAGAAGAGAAGAGAAGAGAAGAGAAGAGAAGAGAAGAGAAGAGAAGAGAAGAGAAGAGAAGAGAAGAAAAAGAGAAGAGAAGAAAAGAAAAGAAAAGAGAAGAAAAGAAAAGAGAAGAAAAGAAAGGAAAAGAAAAGAAAGGAAAAGAAAGGAGAAGCAAAGCAAAGCAAAGCAAAGCAAAGCAAAGCAAAGCAAAGAAAAGAAAAGAAAAGAAAGGAAAAAGAAGTCTTCAGTACACTCACAGGCTTTGTCTTAGACTAGCAGCTTCTGATCATGATGTCCTAATGCTGTTGACGATACTTTCTATAACGTGTAACTTGAGAGTCATGTGAGATAATTCTACCTTCAGGAAGCTTGCCTGTACTACTTCAAAAAATCAAGGTTCCACCATTTACACCCACCATTTTTTTTTTTTTTCATTTGGATCCTATCTTAGGCAAAATTTCTTCTAAAATTTTTCTCACGAGCATTTGAGGTAAAATTTATACTTAGCTTTTGGCAGTGTTAGTTTACATACATACTGAAATTTACACCCTGGATGTGTCACAGGAAACACTTGCAGCACTGATTACCACCAGATCATGTTTGATGAGGCTGATAAAATTTCAGACATATTTCAAAACACCGTCTGTTTTTTTTTTTGTTTGTTTGTTTGTTTTTTTACACAGGCTTTTTCTGGACAACAGAAATTTACTTATTTTGAAAGAATCAGACTTGATCATGAAAAGAACAAAAAACCACTTCCCTTTCATTTGATTTAAGCTTCAAAGATGAAATTCCATCTGTTTTTTTTTTTTTTTTCTAATGCATTCTTTTGTGTCAGGTTACACTGCTCCAGTGAAGAGTGCAGACCATGTACTCTTTAGTTGGATCCCCTAGCATTTAAAACAAGTCAGATTCAACTGTATTTCCACAGAAGTCCAGACCCTGTTCCCTGCTGTTCCTTGCTGCCTTATTATTACTTGACAGCTCGTCTCCCTAGGGGGACTGCGAATATTTTGCCAACAGCCATCCCAAACATTGTCTCCAGACAAAAGAAAGTGGGGTCCTTGCTGCATGCGATATGAATTCAAATCTTTGGAATTTCTCATGAGATAGGCACTTAAGGGGAGGATTGACGAAGGCTGATTTTGGGGGGAAAAAGTTACCTAAAGCTTTTTGCTCCAGGTAGCGAGTCCTTCAGTATTTCTTTTTCCCGGGATAAGAGATCAGGTTTGGGCAAGAGTGGGAGAAAAGACAAGTGCTCTGTCTTTGTCCTGGTCGAGTGGATCATAGGGCCTTGCTTTTCAAATACCTTAAATATCTGTTAATGAATCCTTCCTCCTCTGAAACAAGGATTCATTTTGTTCAAGTGTACCTTACAAGTATTCCTTCCTACTAGTTCTGCCACATTTTTATGTGGTTTTGCAGTAGCTTCATAGCTGAAATTGCTTAACTATTCTTACATTAATTGGCAATTTTCTGTGGTCAGAATAATACACTTAAACACTGTGTTATATTTGTACTGAGACGAAATACAGGAAATATTATAGTGGCAATGAAGCAAAATCAGCAGGTGTGATTATCATGATAACTACACCCCTGGGTGCTTAGAAGCACATGGCTGCATCTGGTCCATAGTTATCTCTCCAGGGGTGAGATTATTTCATGATAACCACACCGCCCTAATGGCCCATTGCTTAAGTAGTATTCATGACCCTTACACAGAATCCTGTCCTTATTGAACAGACTGAATTTCTCCCCCATCCCAGCTGTCTCCACTTTAATGTTTTTACTATAGTTCTTTCTTTGTTCATTTTTGTTCATTAATGATGTGCATTTAATATAAACGCAGAGTGCATTGTCTTTAATAACAGAATTGAGATGAATAAAATGGATGCTCAAAAATAAAAAAAAATTATCTAGATTCTAGGTACAGAATAGCTGATTTTGTGTTACACATCTGGTGGAACCTGATCAGCATTATTTGCCATGAAAGTCTCAGTTTCAGAATAAGGGATTTTTCCAGTGCTCTGAACAAAGAATAATGATTATTGTGTTACTGCACTATTGCTAGAGACGGTGTAAATAAAGAAAAGAAAGCAGGGACAAGAATATCTTCTCTTTTTTCACCTCATAATCACTGGCAAGCAGTCTGATTTGGAATTAGACTGAGGATACTCCAACTTGTGGCAGAGGCAGAACTCCAGAATTCAGGGAACACAGGGCTGGGCAATGCAGGTACAAGTTTAGTATCACTCTTGCAATTCCTGTCATCATGGCATGGCTTCAGCCGTGAAGGAGCTCTGTTCCTATATCACCTAATTAAGTATGGCTAATAGTGTGCAACACTAAGAGTAAACACTTCATAAACAATGAATACAGAAAGAAAATAAATCCTACAGCTGAAGGGAATATTTTTTGTACTTCATATAATAGATTCTTTTGCCACTTCCCTTTAAAGGTTAATGTATTTTCCCGGCAGTTTAAGTTGAACACAAAGGCTTAGAAAGAGACAAAATGACAGGAAAGTGAGTGCTACCAAATAAAAAACAAAGGCTTTCTTCCTCTTAATAGGACTCAAGACACCACTAATCTCATCTGGTTTAGCTGATAAGGGAAGGCATGAGATGGTGAAATGGATTCAAAAGAGAAATATTTCTTTATTAGGTGCATTCAACTTTTTTTTTTTTTTTTATAAAAGTAAAAGCTAAGATGATTACTTTTCACAAGGTACTAATCATTCAATGAGTTAAATCAATATTTTATTTTTAAATTGAGGGGATGCCACAAGATATTTCTTAATTAATTTCATAATTCCTAAGAGCAATTAAAAGGATTATTGTGAGAATGACTGTTGTAATTTAAATCAATTTTAGTACATAAAGTTATTTTACCCTCATATCCTCTCTCCCTAGCAACAGTGGATCAGAGCATGACAGGAAAGTGAGATATGCCCAGTGCATCCAGGCAGGGTAAGCACAAATTAGAATATTTGATTGCCTGAGTCTCACACCTCCATTCAGTCTGAACAATATGGCTTCACACTTTCAGGGTTTTAAAAATGTTTTATAAATTATTTTGCACATAGGGCACAAAGGAAAAATGTTTTTTAATTAAAAGATGGAATTTGTATGTTTTGTTCCTTTTCTTTTGAAACATCTGATGCAAAATATATATGAGTGAAAAAGCTGGAAGGACTGGAAGTTCTATGGTATAGATGGAAGCTGTTCAAAAACAAATACTGTATTACATTAGGATTATTTTTTAACATTAATGAGCAATAAAAAAAAATCTTACAAAAGAAACAAACAAGAAACAAACAAACTTGGGCTTTTAAGCAATTTAATTCTACATCTAAACTTTGGATCCACAAGTATATTCAAGAAGCAAGCAACAGCAGAACACAGTACTTTGTTTTGTCTTTTAACTTCAGGAATCCCAGCTCAGAAGCCCCTCGAGAGCTCAGTGAATAATTTAGTTCTCCCTCTAAAAGGGAAAAATGTCAAAATCCACAGGCTTTTCCTTTTAGAACATCTAAACAAAATTGTCTTCCTATGCAAGTACTTCTCAGGCAGCCACTCAAGTGCCTGGCTAACATAACTCTGTGTTACATACTGTACATGGAAGGCAACACACAATTACCTTCAGCCTTATCTTCAGATAGTCCAAGTTACTTTTTTTGTGAACATTTTCTTTAATAAGAGTGCTGTAGAAGAAGGGGAAATCTTAGTGTTTATCTCTTATCTTTTTCTTGAATTTTATTAGTAAATATCTCTTTTTCCTAACACAGTGAGAATTAGCAAGACATAAGGGAACAAAGAGAGACATTTAAATGAATTAATTAAACTCCAGCTGAATGATACGTGAGCTGTTCTCAGTGATCAATGGTGAATGTGGTACTTCTGAAGAAAAAATGACTACTCAGTCATGATTTGGGATGCAAATCAAAGTGTGGAAGGGTATTTTTCATTCCTAGTCTGTAAAACAAATTGAAAGGAATTTCCCTTGCTTCACAAAATAGTCTATTTTGCACATGACATCTGCAGGAGCAAATGTTCACCATTTTTCTGGATTGTAGTCTGTTCAGGAAAACAAGTAATCATGTGCAGAGCTTTCAGCATGTCCCATGGAAGTTGAAATGATACAATTTAAAAATATTGTTCAAGTCCTTAAAGCTAAGCTTATGTTTAACTGTTATCTTTTACTCAGATTATGCTGCTTAGCAGTGTGAAGTACTGGGCATCATCAGTGTGCTCATACGTAACTCAATTTATCTCTGAACACATTTTTACAACTGAAAGGAAGAATTTTACTGAGAAATCTATAATTCCTTCATGCTTTCTTTTGTCATCCCCTAAGAAATGCAAATGATTATAATACTTATTATGAAATGGTACTTATAATATGGAAATTGGCCTTTGTTGACAGTGAGATATTTAGCCACAAATCTCATTGTAAAAAGAAAAGTTCCTGGTGTTAGCTTTTCTTCAAGATGTCATTCATCCTTCTTAGTATGTGTGCCAATGGAAATTTTCTTACTTATGACTGAGGAAACCTTTTTGATGTAGTAAATATTCTAGTCCTTGAAGGAACAGTTATATTTAGAATCTGATTATTGCATTCTCAGCCTCTTAAATAATTTTTTGCAGTATTCCTTTTCAAACAAAGGAATATTTTTTCAATGAAATCGGATGTTTTCAATGAACAGAAAGCATTGAAAGCTGTGTATTTATTGTATGTCTCATATGGCACTACCAAATTATAAGCCAGTGAAGAAAATTATTACCTTTTCCTGTAAGTATAGAGCTGTTTCAGATCACAGAAAGTACAGTGTAATTAGACAAGAGAGATAAGACATGGGAAAATAAAGAGGAAAAACACCATTAACAGGTCTGAAGAAATGAACCCTAGTTATAAATATCACATGGTAAAACTTGCCAAGTAGATAAAGGGGAAGTAGCTTCAATATTAATACAACATTATTTTTGATAAAACCATTATGATTGTCTCTTTTAACATTAGGCCATTACCGAACTTTAAATAATGTTCCATGTGATTTATATCCACAATTAAAGTGTATAGCAAATCTTTCACACAGGTTCTGTTATGTATTTTGTTTCACTAAATAAGCTATCTTGTTTACACAAAGATTTTTAATAGCTTTGTATATTCTTTAATTTAAGAAAAAGTCTGCTTTATCAGTGGCAATAGTACCAATGGTGGTAAAAGATTTTATAACTTCTACGTTACTTCAACTTCCTCTCATCTAAGTCTAGCTATACTTTATACATATATTTTTTAAAGAACTAACATTTATTGGTAAGGTTTATGTTTTCTCTGGGCCTTTGACACTTTTTAAATACACTGTGCATAGCAGATTTCAAAGTTAGAAATCACTTGGTTAAGAGCTAACCAAACTATAAGTGTGTCAAAGGCAGATTCCTCTTCTATGAGGCACATCTTAAATATGAATAATTGTTTATTAAGAAAAAAATAGTTTGCCAAATTTGAAATGTGATAATAAGTGGATATAAAGAGAGAGAAAGAGAGAAAGAAAGAGAGAAAGATGTTGTAGAGCAAAAAAGAGCTGAGGATATATTTTCAAAGCTGTAGATTATATTATAAAATAAGCCTTATTTTAGGTCTCTGCAAAAAAGATAACTTTGAAAATAAATCTTTTTTTTTTTTTTTTTTTAAAGCAGTTAATCTTTTACTAACTTAAGCTCTCTAGGAACTTCAGAATTTAATGAAAAAAAAAACAAACTTTCTAAAATATTCTAAAAAGGATATTGGTTACTTCAAAGGTGTCCCGAAGGAAAGACTGGGCTCTGTATAGTGTGTTATGTTCTGCCCAGTGTAGACATAGCATACATAGTGCAATGGCATCACTGCACTTCTGATGCAGAATTGCCCTGGCACTAGCAGTCCTTACAAATAACATCTCCTTCCATATAGTGTACATGTTGTTAGTTCCTTACATAATTGAGATGACAAACTTCTTGAAATGATAGGGTATAATTTCCTGGTAGTCTTACTACCAGGCATGTAATGAATGCAGTAATGAAACTATTTATGTATAATAGAACAAGACCATTTAGGCTACAAAATAGAAAAAAGCCATATAAGCATAAAAAATATATATATTAACTGGGTAATTCATTTTCTGACAATGGTTAAGCAACTTCCTTTATGTATGTATTGAATAGTCAATGATCTCTACCCTCAAGAATGCTGAGAAGAAACAATGCAGTTATTCTCAATAAGATGTGACCAAATAACTATTAAAATGAAATATATTTTTAACAAACCAATTTTAGCAAAAAATTTAAGAGCTGAAAAGCTTTTATATGTAATTGAGTGTTTGGATTTATTAGAACAAACATTTCAGCTCTTATTAAAACTGACGAAACAAGAAAGAATATTAGAAAAGGAACTAGGTGATTTTTTTTAAGAATTTCCACCACAACTACAAAGACTATTTACCTGTCAAGTTCATGGAAGAGTATTACCGCACTACACATAATTTAGTAGATTGGCTATTCATGAGCCAAAATGTGTAACAAAAAGATCTCATGAAGGAATAGAGACAAACAAAAAATGAGAACAGCTCATTTTGAACCCAGAAAAACATGAATGAGAGAGGTCCTCCCTCTTCTATTTTCTATTTAGAGAAAAAGAGCACTTTAAAAACCTTTGGAATGGATCCAGCTTGTTTCTCTGACCTCCTTCCGGATCACCCTTGCCAGATCAGTCTCCTCAGTGGTGTAAGAAAGCAGAAGCTAAGAGCAACTCTCTCCTTCCTCCCTGCGGCACCTGCGTGAATCTGAGCAGCAGGTTTCTGGGTCAGCATGCCTTATGATATCACAAAGGCAAGCTAAAAAGGTGAGATGGAGTTGTAAGAGTCTACTTAATAATAGTTTTCTTTCAAGGATTTTGAATAGGCTACTTAGATGATTTTATATGTTTAAGCACTAAAAGCTTCTTTACTTAAACACTGAGTCATTCAGAACCATTTATTTCTGAAGAGGATATCTGAACTAAGCTTTGGTAAGCCAAAATAAACAGTGGAATTAAATTCACATCTCACATTCATTTTTGTCCTCTCAAGACAATGCCTTCAACGGTTTCTTTAGAGAACTGACTTGCTTACTTTGGGTTTATAAAAGTTAAGGATTTTTTAAATAAATGTTTTAGGTAATTTACAATAGCCGAGCCAAGACTGACAATCTTGTCAATGAAAATCTTTTGCACATTTATAAATATTCTGAATATCAGGAATCCAATGAAAAGGAATGGTACAACTTATGGAAATAAGGTAACAAAGTCTTGTCTACACACAAAACCGGAAGCAAAACTATGCTTTTTATTTTAGACTTCAGGCAAAGGAGGTTCTCTCTGGAGTAATCTCTTTTATTTAGTTGTGTTTTTGAATTAGCCTTGCCTTTCTCTATAATAAAATTGTCATAATTAATAGTCATTATCATTTTGTTTTCCTTTAGCTTTGAGTCCCAGCTGAATACAGACAACTGCAGGAGGTGAAAATTGTGCTAGCCATATTAAGCCTGTCAGAAAGAACTAGCATTGAGAACTGAGCTGTACCTTCTATAGAAAATATCCAGATTTAACTTTAACATTTTTAGGATTGTAAAATGAAATATAACCCTTTATAAATTATATCTGTGCTTTTAAAGTTATGCTACATTTCTATTCTGAATATATGTTTACCACTGAATCCTCCCAGTCTCTGCCAGGCTGAAGATCCCTACACCAGTTTTCTTTACAATGCAGTGTGATCAAGCCAAACATGTTCTTTCTAAGTTAATTAACTTGAACTCATGGATTTTTTCATTATAAAACATATTTTTCACATATTGCTCTTCTCTTAAACATCTACAAGTGTTTGTTCATTTGCCTCTAAAAAAGTGAAAACAAAATCATTTCACTGCTCACTTAAGAAGACTAAGCATATGTTGTATAAAAAGAGATAATGTTTGCAATTATTCTCAAAGAGAAAATATGAGCTAGGTTCGTAACTGACACTTTCTGTAGAATATTTCCAAATCATCTCTGTCTCTTCTTTTCTCAAAATCTGAAGGTACAGCTAGAATAAGAAAATCATTAACTGACTGATGTAGCAGTCTTGAACTCTCAAGAGAGATTTCTTCATCATTCTGGACTATAGTAGAAACATCCTTCTCTTTACCCTCTTTTCCATTCTCTGCAGGGGACAGAAATATCAATTTAATATTTCTGTATTTTGTGCATGTTAATAGCCATATAAAAGTGACTGGTCAGCACTTTTCTGTGATGTTTTAGTGGTATTAAGAATGAAGTGATTAATTGTGGGGGCCTGTAGGGATTTTCCATCAGTCGAAATTTTAGAATCAGTTTGCTCACTCTAACACAAGGTATTCTGAAGTTCAGTTAATCCAATTAAGGTCTTTATGAAGCCACATTAGAGGTTTACCATGATATCTTCTGGCCTTACAGTACGTGAACCCATGTCTCAAGACACATTTGAAAAAATACATACACTTACAGTAAGACCTTTTGTAGATTTTGCTTGATTTTGACAGGAAAAAAGATACATAGTAAAACTGAAAAAAAATCAGAACTATACTTTTGATTCAACCATGTAACCATGTTACCATAGCTAGTCCATCTTTTATGGTTTTTAAATCTGTCTAGTGTAATCAAGTTTGAATTTAACACACACCTACCAAAACGTAAAATAAAGTTATGTTTTTAAACTGCATACTTAGGTACAAAGAATTTTGAATATAGTAACAGTGTTACAGTTTCAGGAAATTTTTGACCTAATAAAAAAGTTAGGTGGAAAGTATACTTTAACCTCAGAGAGAGTCGATTTTCTCACTGGAATTGCTCTTTCATTGTTACAGTTTAGGAGACTGTAAATACATAGTGCCTGGCAAATCATTACCTTGCATCTCATGCCCTGATTCATAAAGTTCTGTGAAACACTGTCTTTGAACTTAATCATTCCAGTAATCACTTGCAGAAGAGAAAAGACCACACACATCACACACACACATCATCTAAGATGACTGACAAAAATTTTCCAGGAAAAGTGGGAAGGATTTGGATGGCTAAAGCAAGAAGGTGAGTGAGGGCTGCATGGGAAGAAGGAAGGGCTGAGGTCTCTAAGGTAATTTATTCACTTGGTAACTTAGATGCATAATGGCTTGTTTGCATTTTCAGTTGTTCTTGATGTAGACAGTAGGTTTCAAAATGATATTTACCCACAGGAAATCTTTATGAGCAGCTAAAGTTTCCATCATTTCAAGCAGTTTATATTACCTCATAATGTGTTTTAAAATGCAGAAAATAATCATGAATATCCTTCACAAAATACTATTCTTACATATGACTACTACAGTTGCTAATTATATCCTAAAGAATATCCTAAAAAAGCTGGAAACCATAGTTATACAGAAGTGTGTACCATACATCAACATCCAGACAGAACTCAGAACTCAGAACGCAAACTTCCTCCAGAATGAGTGATTTCTGAATAACAGAATTATGTTTTGGTAAATTTAAGAATGCATGTTAAATTTATCAAAGTACAAGTTCATACCGGCCTTAAATTCAGCAAAGGCTCTAAGTTCTTCATGACTAGCTCTCTACAGTATGAATGTACCATGCTTAACACACTCTTTCTTGTTTCTAAACAGCAGGAGAATAATCAACCCAAAGAACATACAGAGCACAGAACATAAAGAATAAATTAAGTAATGCTAGTAATTCGTGTATATAGATTTTGCATAGTTTTCAAAATACCTCTGTTAATATATGAATTACATAATAAGTCTGCTTCATAATGTATATGAATTACATAATATGTCTGTTTCATAATGTGAATATTACAAGATGTGATGTTAATCTTTGTTTTCCATCTCCCTAAAATCTTAACTTCCTCAAGCTTATTTACAGTTTTTCCTAATGCAAAGAACTGAGTGCAAAATCCTGAATTTTGCCATTAACTAGAGGAAGATAAGGGACATGACTCACTCTTCCTGTCTGAAACATGGCATTGCCTTGTAAAATGTGTACTCCACAAAAGGATTGGTGCAACTGATCCAAACTGTAGACACTTCATTGTATACAATCATAAACTCAGCATCAGAAGTGTATGGCCTCTGGAAGTGAGGTTGGGTGACATGGAAGGACTACAGGGATGCTGTTCACCTTTGTAGGGAGAAAATTTGTGCAGCCAAAGTTGAATTAGAGTTGAAGCTGGCCAGAACTGTGGGGTGCAATAAAAAGTTTTTTTGTTTGTTTGTTTTTTTTTTTTTTTTTTTTGTTTTTGTTTTTGTTTTTTTCTTTTTTGATATGTTAACAGCAAAAGGAGGACCAGAGAAAACATTGGCCCACTATTTGATGCACAGTCACCTCACAAACAAGGATATAGATAAAACAGTGATGTTTAATGTCTTTTTCGCCTCTGTCTTCAACACCAATGTTGGGCTCTGGGTCGCCAGGTGCCTTGAGTTGGAAAACTGTGACTGTGGGACCTATAAACTCCCAGCCAACCCCAAAGCTGTGTGGGATTTGCTGCTCCACCTGGATGCATATAAGTCTATGGGGCCCAATAGGCTTTATCTCAGGGTACTCACAGAGCTGGCTGATGTCATCGTGAGACCTCTCTCAATTACTTTTCTATGCTCTTGGAAATCTGGAGATGTCCTGGTTGACTGGAAGCTGGCAAATGTTGTTCCAATTTTCAAGAAGGGCACTTCACAGCCTGGTAAAAATATGGAGAAAATTATTCTGGGAGTTATTGAAAAACACCTGAAGGACAATGAGGTCATTGGTCATAACCTACAATGGGTTCACAAGGGGAAAGTCCTGCTTAACAAATTTAATTTTCTTTTATGACAAGGTCACCCATCTAGTTGACCAAGGGAAGCCAGTTGATGTAATCTTTTTGGATTTCAGTAAAGCCTTAGATTCTGTTTCTTACAGTATCTTTCTGGACAAAATGTCCGGCATCCAGCTAGCTAAAAACATAATACAGTGGGTGAAAGGTTGGCTGACGGGTCGGGCTCAAAGGGTTATAGTAAATGGTGTTACATCAGGCTGGCGGCCAGTCATTTGTGGGGTTCTCAAGGACTCCATTTTACAGCCAGTTCTCTTCAGTGTTTTCATAAATGAATAGGATGTAGGACTGGAAGGTGTTTTGAGTAAGTTTCCAGATGATACTAAATTGTGAGGAGCTGTTGACTCCATCAAGGGTGGTGAGGACTTGCAGAGAGATCAGTATAAATAGACAAAACTGTCAAAAGTGTTAAAAGGAGGGCTACAAAGATGGTGAAGGCTCTAGAGGGGAAGACATATAAGAAGCGGCTGAAGTTGCTTGGTGTGTTCAGCCTAGAGAAGAGGAGACTGAGGGGAGTCCTCATGGAGGCCTACAGCTTCCTCATGAGGGGGAGAGGAGGGGCAGGCACTGATCTCTTCTGTCTGGTGACAGCGATAGGATCTGAGGGAACGGCATGAAACTGCAACAGGGGAGGGTCAGGTTGGATATAAGGAAAAGGTTCTTCACTGAGAGGGTGGTCGCGCACTGGAACAGGCTCCCCCAGAAGCGGTCATGGCACTGAGCCTGCCAGAGTTCAAGAAGTGTTTGGACAATGATCTCAGACATATGGTTTAATTTTTAGGTGGTCCTGTGTGGACCCAGGAGTTTGACTTGATGATCCTCGTGGGTCCCTTCCAACTCGGGATATACTATGATTTTATGATTCTATAAACTACTTCTAACCATATTACTAGTGGTCTTCTGAACATGGTTTGGTATTTATGCATTCCCTTCTGACATTAATGAGGTTAGTTGATGTATATTTTTCCTTAATACAATTTTCTTATTGACACAAATGTCCCACTTCAAATTAGGACAGGAATAAATATTTTTGGCAGTTGTCCAGATTTTTTCAAATACATTCTTATTTCTTGTGAAAAGTTATGAGATATTTGTAAAATGACATTAACAATAAAAATATTTTTGCAAGGTCATACTGTATGAAATTCTTCAGAGATGGCAACACTCCTCAAATATTTTTGACATAGACAGGATTGTTGAATTGAATAAAAGAGCTGTCTGGAGAAAAGCATTCCAGAAGATAGTTGTTGTAAGAGATTGTTGTAAAATTAACATAGTACTTTTGCAGATTTTTGACTGCTAAATCCATATGGTAACTTCGGAGTAGTTTGTCAGTTGTGTTCACCACTGGGACAGGTTACACGCATTTCTGGTGTAATCTGAGACTTTCTGTAACTATCAGTACCCTGTAGAGTAAGTTCTTTGAAAAATTTTGTTAAAATCACTAGATTTCAGAGAAAGGAGGACCTAAACTACTCTTATTACTGTCTTTATATCTAAGGAGGTCCTAAGTTAAAGCTGCCTTATTCTTTTTACTTTAATTTACTAATGTTTATCAGAACATCATACATTTCAAAATAAACTGACTTGGCTGCCTCACTCTATACGCTGTAGACAGAAAGGTTTAAGGTTCAACAAAGTTTTCATTCCCTTCAGTCCTTTTTCATGAAATGATAGGAGAGAACCAGCTTAGCTAAACATTGCTGAACCTTGGGGACAAAAATGAAGATTTGGTGCAAATTCACCTCTAGAAATGAATGCTAAGGTGTAATTCTGCCTTTGTATGTACACTGATAACTAGTTGTGGTTCAGTTTCATTATGTCTGCCTGCCCCAGATTAGACTGAATTCACAGAGCTTAACATATACCTTCTCCTCTGTTTTCAGTTTTGGATAGCTATCACAGGCACTTTATCTAACTTCCTTATATAAAACAGTAATAAAATTGTGATATAAAGGGGAGGAGTGACAATTAAACACATTACTTTATTTTCAAGAAAGCATCTTGGCAATATCTTGTGATATTGGGATCCAGGAATCCCTTATATTTTTTAACTGCACATTTTAGTGTGCATTCTAATATCACTTCTGTAAAATTCAAATAAAATGATTTAACTTATCCATTATCTTATTTAACAAGTGAAGTTTGTTTCTGATACTGTATCACACTTTCACAACAAGCATGTTTCAATTATATTGACACTTTTCAGACCAGTTCAAGGAGCTGACTGGAATTAAGTTCCTTGGAGCTTTCAAAATCTGTTAGATATACCAGTAAAGGCCTGGTATAGTAAGGAATTTCCTCTATGTATTTGGTGTCAGTTTCAGATATAAGGGCTTTGGCACCTCTTTTGAAACTGTTGTTACTTCCTTTGGCAGTTTGTCATTGCCCACCTTGCCCCATCTGTTCTTGAGATATTTTAAATCTGTTTGTTGTTACAAAGTCATTTCTTTTGTCTGTTTCTAGGAATGTGCAAAAAAAGTGATTTAAGAAAAATGACATTACAAGGTTCAGTATTTATACTCAGTTTTGAAGGCATTTGACTAAGATTTTAGTTATTTTGGATGTTCTTCGGTAACTCGGTTTTTTGATGTCTTAATGAATAGCAATTTCAATTCTACTGAGAATAGTTGTTATTTTTTAGAACATATTTACTTTGTGCCCATGAGTGTTTTTGCCTTTGTTTCTACTTTGAAAGCTGAAAGATTGCCCTATGAGAGCTGGAGTTCTATTTCATCTACAGTGAGATTAAGACTGTGTTACCTAATTGCATAAGGTAAAGGCAAAAACTCCACTACCAAGAAAATGAACAGGAGCCATTACAGAAAAACTGAAATTCTAAGAAACAAATCAATTCTTTCTTCTGCATTGGTGTTAGGCACATCTGTTAGGGAAGCAAGAAACAATGCCGGACTTTCTAGGTAGATTACATCTTCTATTTGGTGATTTAAATCTGCAGAGTACTTCAAAATGAATTCTGCAGATTGGTAGGCAGGAAAGTTCTTTCCTGTGTGTTGCATCTACTCATGAGAAGAGGATCAAAAATTTCCCATAATAAAAGCTTTAAATGGACCTTTGAATATGAATGACCTGTACCTCAACTAGATGTGAAAAGCTTAAAAACCGGCAAATCAACTGGTATAGAAACCAGATTATTACAGTCATTATTCTAAGGCTATTTCTTTTTTTCTTTTTTTTTTTCTTGCATTCTCATCAACTTTTGCAAATATCCAAAGAAACAAACAACCCTATAACAAGATTCACTTACAGTCGTATGCATATCTATTTAGCAAAGAGTGGCAGCCATCTTCCTTTCCAAATGGATACAATATTATAGCTCATTCAGATGAATCAAAAGAACATAAAAGCGTGGGGACTGAAACCAGTACTCAATATTGGAGAAAGACAAAATGGCTGAAGAGGACTGAGGAGAACAAGAGGTCATGAAATTGCTATGTTCAACTTTAAAAAGAGCAGAAAGAAGCACTCAAGTATTGGACACGACTAGTTTTATCTTGATAATGTTGCTTCTTGTGTTCATTTCCATATTTCTCATCTTTGGCACTTTAGATTGCAAGGTCTTTGAGATGAAAAATGTTCTACTGTGTGTTTAGAGACCATCTGATACTTCTTAATACTACCAAATTATACTTAATAAATATATTTTTAAATGTATTTTTGGTTTCATTTGCAATATGTTTGCCAGAAGCAGAGGTCAATATATTTATAGCCAGTAATTGGGCAGGAGGTCAAAAACATTATCTAATGTAACTTTTTTCATATTTAATTAAATTCCATTTGCATGCACTGCAGGAATAGCTACAAAATTAAGTTAAATAGCTCTGTATTTTAATGTTTATTAGTAGAAGGTCATGATGACAACAGCCTCTTTTTGCAAGACTAGCAATTTTAGCCCAGAAACCAGTTCATACACGCTTTTTATCAGTTTCAAGTCTTATATATCTAAAGTTTTCATTTTTATCAAAACATTATAGAGGCTGTTGATAAGAAAATTAGCTAACTGCCTCTTTCTTTTCCTTCATGAGATTATACAATTCTTTATCATCACAAGCAGATACAATGACACACTATAGGTCAGGAATAAGACAATTTAATTGTAACCCTCTATCATGCTCTTTTATTAGACACACAGATTAAGCAACCAGACCTCAAGATTTTATCCAGTGTCTATCACTGTGATAAATTTCTGCTGAAAAAAATCGAGCCATACACAACATAAGGGTGAGATCCAGCTTCATTACTGTGAATTTTTCTATGATTTCAGAGGAGAAAGGTTGGCTTTACCATCACTACTGTACGTCTTCAACAATGAGTTTACTCCTTTCTTATTTTCATCAGTCTGATCTTGGTACCCTTAGTATTATCTTACCAGACTAATCAGCTCCAAATACTTTGGTTTTTGTAGATCACCTATCATTATCAACATTCTGCACGGATCTCTCACCAGTTATTCTGTTTTATCTTTCCTGAAAGAATAATGCCTACAGGCGGATATAAAACTCTATTAGATGTTTTATCAGCATGGAGCAGACTAGGGGACACACTTCATGCAGTTCAAGCAGTTCCAGCCAAATGGTCCTTTTCTACAATAGTGCTGCATTGAGCCATACCACAGGATTTGTTCTGATTCTTACACCCAAACTTAGTTTCTTCTGGGTTCCTCTTACCCTAACCATCCACACTATAATCATGTAGGATTACTCTCAGGATCCTTTTTTGGAGAAAACTGTTCAAATCTTTCTCCATTTAAAATGAACTCTGTATTTCATATGAGCTACAGAGTATTTCAGTAATGTTCGTGCATTGGTCTACATTAAGTTTTGCTGTTTCCTTAATCCCAAGTGCCTAATACTATGCCAGCAGGCCTTAGCTATTAAGAAATCTATTAGTGAGATACTTGATTAAGTCCCATGATAAGACCTAGTGTCATAAAAGTCATGGGGCTTCTGACCAGAACTGCTGACCAGAGTACATAATTCTGCTCTAGAAAGGCCTGAAGACTGAGAAAGTGAAGACTTTCAAATGTCTTGTGGGAGGTACCAGACTAAAACCATTCCAAGTGTTATTCAGTGTTACACTCCAAACTATTCAAGAGACTAGGGACAGATGGTGACTGTGACTCAATTGCCCAGGCAAATCACTCCAAATCACTTTGGAGTAAGAACAAAGATGTTACAGACAACTAGACATTGTCTACTCATGCTGCTTAAAAAAAAAAAAAAAGAAGAAGAAGAAGCCATGGCTGACCTGATCTAGTGCTGGTGATAGCTTGTCTTTGAGGCTATACTTGATGCCTTCCAGAAGTCCCTGTCAGCACTGTCCAATAAAAAGTTTGGATTCGTTACCCGGTATGCAGTGAGCCAAACCACACACTAGGTCGATATACTGTTTATTTCAGAATTGTGCAAGTCTGGGTACCAGCTGGTTTTCCACAAAGCTGGCACACCTAAGGATTTTCCACGCCACTCTTTATACAATCCCTTATCAATACATTTACATGTTTGTACAATCCCCTAGCCTCTGATTGGTGACAGAATTAACATACTGCTGATATGACATAATCATTCTGCACATCATCAGACAGGAAGGGTCCCATGTTGTGCTGGGCTCTCCCAGCCTAGGGGCATGATTTTTACTATTATAACAAGGATAGTTCACAGATAGTTCACATTAGAATACTCCTAATCTTTGTTTTTCAGCCAACTATTCATATTACATTGATTGGTGATGTCAGGGAATACATCAGGATGTTTCCCTCAAGAATGTCAACATAATGGTCTTCCTGATTAGCAATTCCTCAATTAATCATCCTTTAGACATCTTCAAGGCCTGTGTCATCTTGCTCTTTCCTCAAAGTACATATTTTATCTCTTTCACACAAAACAAAGTTAACTATCTACTGGTATCACTATGACTGCATGATTCTGTGAATCTGCAAAAGCCCAGTATAAGCCCAGGTAGTATCTGCAGAACTGTTGCTTTCCCTCAGCTTTTCTTTCTGCAGAGGTTTACTTCTCAGTGCAGCACTTTGAACTTTTCCTTCTTGATGCTCATCTTATTTATTTTCGACAGACATCCTAATCCATCATGATCATTTTTCATTCTAAACTTGCCCTTCATAAAGGTATCCTTCCTGGCCTGGTATTATGTGCAGACTTAGTAAGGTGTACTGCACACTCCATCACTCAAGTAATTAAATAACAAGTAGTGCCAAAACAGAAACAAGCCTTGCATAATTTCATACCATAAGCCTTCCCAATTTGACAAATTCCCATTTTGAGGGAACAGTTTGTTAAGTACATCTTCAATAGTACATTCTGCCTAGTATACTTTGCATTGCTCTTATCTTGTGGCCACAATGCTTAGGGGTGTCTCCTTCCACAACAGTATAGAAATATCTTCCCAGTTCACCTTCCCCTAGTTTGCTATGTCCTGTGAGACAGAACCATCTACAAACCAGCCACTTTGGACCTTACACAGGCTCGAGAAAATTCTGGGTGCTTATTGAGCCAGCAATGTACGCCTGCAACCCAGAAAGCCAACCGTATCCTGGGCTGCATCAAAAGAAGCGTGATCAGCAGGTCGAGGGAGGTGATTTCTCCACCTCTACGCTGCTCTTGTGAGACCCCATCTGGAGCACTGCGTTCAGCTCTGGGGCCCCCAGTATAAGAAGGATATGGACATTAAAGTGAGTCCAGAGGAGGGCCACGAGGATGATCAGAGGGCTGGAGCACCTCTCCTATAAAGACAGGCTGAGGGTGTTGGGGTTGTTCAGCCTGGAGAAGAGAAGGCTCCAGGAAGAACTTATCATGGCCTTCCAGTACCTAAAGGGGGCCTACAAGAAAGGTGGGGTGGGACTCTTTATCAGGAAGTGTAGTGAGGATGTAGTGAGGTACAAGGAATAATGGTTTTAAGCTAAAAAAAGGTAGATTTAGATTAGATATTAGGAAGAAATTCTTTACTCAGAGGGTGGTGAGGCACTGGAACAGGTTGCCCAGAGAAGCTGTGGATGCCCCATGCCTGGAAGTGTTCAAGGCCAGGTTGGATGGGGCTTTTGGGAACCTGGTCTCATGGAAGGTGTCCCTGCCCATGGCAGGAGGGTCCCTTCCAAACCAAACCATTCTATGATTCTATGATAAGTACATGATTACCCTATTCACTATCCAACTGATAGTTTATTCTCAAGCCTGAACTTCCTTAGGTATTGTGGACATAATGACGCATGTGATACCTGTGGAATATAAGTTAGGATATGTAATAAAAGCTCATCTGCACACTGGCATAGGAGTATAAAGGGACAATTGCAAGAGTATAGCCTGAGTAATAACTTGATCTGGCTCCTCCCAGGCCCATTGCAGGAGCCATCAGCCCATCAAAGGCCCATCTCCATACGCCCAGAGGAGCAGAGGGACACAATGGCAAGTAGGAAAGCAGGAACCTAAATAAAGGGCACAGAGGAAGGGAAGCCCTGTCCAGGCTCATCCCAGGGCTGAACCAGGAGAGCTTCAGCCCCAGTGACCACTTATGAAGCACATAAAAATGAGTCAATGCTAGAGAAGCACCTTTTGGACTGAGGGGGATCCACCACTTAAGGGTAAGGGACACATTATGGGATGCAGGGGAAGAATATTTTGGAATTGTACAGGATTTATTACAGGATGTTTAGAGGAGGAACCAAATGTGAGGAAAGGGAGGGATCTAGGTGATTTGGACAAGCATGGAAAAATAGAGGGATAATGGGATGAAAAAGACTGGTGGTGAGTAAAAATGTTGCCACACTTGTCTGTCTGGGCCCTTGTGCCTGACCAGTGTAATCTGTTCTGTCTTTTCGTTAAATTCCTTTCTAGCTCTTTTCTCAGGTGAGGAACTCTATTTGGTGTGTCTGCATGTGTGTATGTATGGAATGTCAGCCACTGGAGTGGGACACCAGGTCACAAGGCCCCTGTGTCCATGGTGCCAGCACCTTCAGCCTTGCTATTGGTTGAACCTGGGGCATGGAATTACAGCAGCCTTACCTCTCTTGGGTTGTTGGACCTGGCCTGATATTTTATCCTAAAAATAGGTACCTGAGGACCTTTACAATTCTGAAATATGTCCAGAAGTGCCTGAACTGCCCCTGTATCTAAGGAAGATTTCTAATTTACAGATACCCCAACAGAACTTTGCTATTAAAAAAAAAAAAAAAAA
>VXAA01006342.1:8548-29219 GCA_013399115.1 Anseranas semipalmata
AAAAAAAAAAAAAAAAGTAGAAATTATTGGAACCATAGTCTGTGATATATTTCTCCAAAATTCTGTTTCATATGTTATTACCCAGATTCCGAGGATACAGAAGAACAGATACAAAGAACAGGACATCGTAACTTTCAGCTACTATCACATTTGTGCTGTGCTTGGAGGTTCTCCAGGTTGTATTTACTTTTATCTTTAGGAAAAGCAGAGAGCAGTACTTGAGAATTTATGACAAGATCACAACCCAATAGTGTCAGGGACTTTCCAGCCCTGCCCAGAGCATTCGCAGAACATTGCCCTTGAAAGCTTTTCTGTGTTTAAACTATTTACTGCCTGCAGAGTAAGAGGAAGTATAGAGGGGCTGAAAACTGAAGTGTGGGGCAAATGTCACAGCTGGCAATCTCTGGTATATGTTTTTATTATGCTAAATTATAGGAAAGAGCAATGAAGTGGATAGGGCAGAAATAGTCGAAGTATGTTGAGAAACAGAAAAGAAGTTGCAAATGTTACTTGCTTATGTTACGTTGACCAAAAAGTAATGCTAGTATAGTGTACCTAATTATAAGGTATAAAGCAAACTATAAAACAGCTGTACCACTGTGAAATATTACTGGAAATAACAAATTCTTAAAAAAAAAAAAAACAACTAAATAAGTGTGCTCCCTATTACATGTTTTCCCATTCATCTCATTCATTTAGTAGAGTGACAGCACATACCCTACAGCTAATTGAAGCATTTCTGACTGTGATTACAGTGCTATTTCTTTCCTGCAGCCATGCTCTTTCCTCCTTTTATCCTCCTTAGAATGTCTTTTACAATGAATGAGAGATAAAATATTAGCACTATATTTATGACAGGAAAGCACAAAGAATTTTTGCATTGCATCCACAGGAGAAGTTTCTTCTAGCACAGGAAAGATATGGCCTTCTTTACAAATCTCTAGTGTGATCATATGAGAGATATTAAATTTTGTTACCTCATAATCAGAAAACTGAAACATCTAGAGCATAATTCTAAAAAGATTTGGGAAGAAATGAGAAACTATAGAGATGGAAAAATTGGTGAAAAATTGTAGGGAAGATTAAAAGGTACGTATAATTTAGCTAAGGGATGATAATGATAACAGAAGTGCAGGAATACATAGCAAATAAAAATACAATAGCAAATAAAAATACAGATTTTAAAAACTCAGAAGCAAGATTATTTAAGAGTACTTGGAAGTCAAGTGGAACAGAGTTAGCTGAATAAGTATGAACTGATAAGGCATCATGGCACCAATCCTTTTTAAACTGATAATTCTGCTCTCATAGGAAGTGCCCCGATAGACTTGTGGTACTACTTACAATTGAGAAGTCTGACAAAAAAATTCTCCTCTTCTGTTCACTCAAGTAATTTCACTCAAGTCATTAAGAAAGATCTACGGACCTAAGCAGCTCTGCTGGTTTACACCAGTTGAGAATCCAGTCGAGAATCCAGTCATACTATCTGCATCATGTAGATAGGAAAGAGTTAAAGAGGAGCATAATACAGAGCATGGATGTCATTTTTGTAGCACAAAGATCAGTTTAATGTTCAAAGTAAGACAAGGGGAGATAAACAGCATTGCTACTCTAAAAGTCTACTGTTCCACTTCTTAACTCTAAATCATTTCAGAAAAGATGTTTGTTTAATCTAGGAAATAGCTCTTCCATAAGTATATAGTTAGTATTTTTGAAACCATATCATAAGTCCCCCCCCCAATGTATATTTAAATCACATTTTTATTAGTCTGCCTGTCTAATTCACAAGTTTTATTTATTCTTTATTCTTGCTTAACAGTTACATTGTAGTTTCCAAACATTTGTCATTAATCTGGCTAACTGGAACAGAGATAATCAGAAATTTCACACACTTTTTTTTTTTTTCGTATCATAAATAGATGACGTATGAAGCCTTACCTGAAACTGAATTGTTATTGTCTGAAAATCCTCATTAAAAACAGTTACCAAATTTATGAATCTGTGTAGAGTAACTTTTTTTGTTTTGTATGATTCTGCAACAATTTTTAAGCTGATGATTGAGCATTAGCTATCCAGACTTCATATGGAGCACAGTTCCCTTCACAGCAATGCTAACAGCAGTTTTGATTACAAGATGTGGACAGAACATTTTGTTCAGTTATAGTCATTTGAGCATGCAAAACAAAATACCGAAGCAAACAACAACAACAACAACAAAATAAAACAGATCTAGGAAAGGCACATTTAAAGAAAAAAAGAAACTATGCTTTCTGACAATTTTTGTCTTTTGTGCATGAAAGAAATCAGTAGCAAATGATGTAACTTGTGAGGTTTCACAGAGCCATTCATATCCTTACCACTGTTGAATGACCACATTTTCAAAGAGAGGGATGTGGTCAGTAATTTCACATTCAAGCATGAATTCTTTTAGGGAGAACTGCTGCAGGGAAAAAAAAAAAAAAAAAAAAAAAGGGCAAAAAGGTGTCTTTCCCTTTTCAAGTCTTCTCAGAGCAAAACC
The DNA here is from genome assembly GCA_013399115.1 of Anseranas semipalmata. Lineage (NCBI taxonomy): Eukaryota > Metazoa > Chordata > Aves > Anseriformes > Anseranatidae > Anseranas > Anseranas semipalmata. The sequence continues at coordinate 11,067 of VXAA01006342.1, forward strand.
CAGAGATATATTACTTAAAACAATAAGGCAAAAGTTCACTGTATTGTGCCTCTACATCTCCTCTCCCTCTCCCACACAGAGTTCTTCCCTGGCTTTTGGATCTCCATTTTTGGGTTCCTTAGCAATTTGTCAGCCAGCTCCACATCCTTACTGATATAAGTTACTGACCTATAGACTTGTACCACTATTTCCACACTGGGAATTCCTCCACTTCAGACAACAGACATGAAGTGATGATCAGAAGGCAAATAGAATGACAAAGGGTACAAAAAACTGAGAATAGCAAAAAGGTATTTGTCTACAGCTGCCAAGGGCTTAATAATAGTGTGAGAGCATGGCTCAGCACTCAGCAGGACTTGTCACAGGCAAAGATAGGTGACAAGAATCGATCCAGAGCACAGGTAGGTGACAACATGAAATTGCTGAGAAATACAAGCCTCTATATTTACTAAAACAAAACAAAACAACAACAACAACAATAAAAAACAAACAAACAAAAAAAACCCTTGACTTTGCTGATAGCAATTCTTAGGTGCAAAATCCTTTCCTCCAGCTAACCACACAGTTCAGACACAGAAACATCCTCTTTACCCTTGACATTGTAGACATACTCTGTTATTCTGTTGCTGTGAAAAATCATTTTCACATCTGAGCTGCCACTCTGAAACTAGCAGCAATGTTTATATATATATATATATATATATATATTATTATTACTTGTTTTTCAATCTTCACTCCTTTTCTTGCATTCATTATACAGCAGCACCAGAGTATGTAGGCACCAATTGTTAGTGTTACCTTTCCTAGAAGATACAGTCCCTTCTCAATCTCTTCCCATAAGTAATTAGGAATGCAACATCTAAAACCAGTGATATTCTACATCTATGATATAGTAGCTCCTAGTAACCAGTCACATATATAAAATGCAATAGGTGAGCTTAATTTTTAGCTAATATCAAATTTCTATAAATTCTCCACAAAAAAAAAAAAATAAAAATAAATCTGTTTCTGAACAGAAAGTTTGTGTTGCAACACCAGCTACTTCTCTTGTAGACCTCTTTTAAAATTGCACTAAACCATGTGTATTGTGCAGTAGAGGAACAGGAAATTGGTTACGATTTGTTTTCTTCTTGATCTAAGGCAAGAACTGAGTTAAGTCACTGCAGGTGGAATACTAGAGGTTAGATTTAGAGAGGATTTTAAGGCAACATCACTCAATATATTGAGCTTAGACTTAGAGCTGGACTTTAGGCATTGTCACTCAAAACACTCTCATATTGGAAAGCTAAAGCTCTGGTTTTAGCCTTACATCACCAGGCATAAACATCACTAGGCATTGAAAATGAGGCACATCAGAAGGGGTTTAGAAGAGTCACTTTAGCACGCAAGGGATGGCTGGGCCACCAGAGACACAGGGTCTGAAATTTCATTTGACTGCGGCGCCAGTTGCTGCTTCAAGCTCTGTGACAGAAAGTTGCAGTCTGACAGTCCCAAAATATTTTTTTTCACTGAATGACCCTAATGATTAGAGCACTTAGGGAGCTGGAGACTTTATGTAAGTTTTTCCTGACCCTTGGGTCATTGCATCTTTCTGTTCCCACTTCCCAGTTTGCCCTCATTAACACGCTACAGACAAGGGCAATTTGGAGAAAAGAAGAGGGAGAAGAAGCATACATTCNCCTCTATATTTACTAAAACAAAACAAAACAACAACAACAACAATAAAAAACAAACAAACAAAAAAAACCCTTGACTTTGCTGATAGCAATTCTTAGGTGCAAAATCCTTTCCTCCAGCTAACCACACAGTTCAGACACAGAAACATCCTCTTTACCCTTGACATTGTAGACATACTCTGTTATTCTGTTGCTGTGAAAAATCATTTTCACATCTGAGCTGCCACTCTGAAACTAGCAGCAATGTTTATATATATATATATATATATATATNTGTTTCTGAACAGAAAGTTTGTGCTGCAACACCAGCTACTTCTCTTGTAGACCTCTTTTAAAATTGCACTAAACCATGTGTATTGTGCAGTAGAGGAACAGGAAATTGGTTACGATTTGTTTTCTTCTTGATCTAAGGCAAGAACTGAGTTAAGTCACTGCAGGTGGAATACTAGAGGTTAGATTTAGAGAGGATTTTAAGGCAACATCACTCAATATATTGAGCTTAGACTTAGAGCTGGACTTTAGGCATTGTCACTCAAAACACTCTCATATTGGAAAGCTAAAGCTCTGGTTTTAGCCTTACATCACCAGGCATAAACATCACTAGGCATTGAAAATGAGGCACATCAGAAGGGGTTTAGAAGAGTCACTTTAGCACGCAAGGGATGGCTGGGCCACCAGAGACACAGGGTCTGAAATTTCATTTGACTGCGGCGCCAGTTGCTGCTTCAAGCTCTGTGATAGAAAGTTGCAGTCTGACAGTCCCAAAATATTTTTTTTCACTGAATGACCCTAATGATTAGAGCACTTAGGGAGCTGGAGACTTTATGTAAGTTTTTCCTGACCCTTGGGTCATTGCATCTTTCTGTTCCCACTTCCCAGTTTGCCCTCATTAACACGCTACAGACAAGGGCAATTTGGAGAAAAGAAGAGGGAGAAGAAGCATACATTCATTATTCCTCTTGCTGAAAGTGAATTGCCCTGCAAAGAATGCAAGATTGACAGCATCAGAGAGAATAAACAAGGAGTCTGGCTCTGCAGGACAACAGGGAAAGAGCCTGTGCTCCCCCAGTGCTGACAGAGGCAAAGGACCCTCTGCCAGATGCAGCAAACTGTCCAAGAAGAAAAACTGGCAGAGATTGACTGGATAGAACATCAGCATCACTGACTCGTGTATAAAATGCCTTAAGGAATATCAACATTTAAGAGACCCCTATCTATTTTGCAGAGGAAAATATATAGAGGAAAAACTTCATCCTGAGAAATCACTCCAGAAGAAACTGACCTTTTTGAGGACATTGTCTGCTGCCAAAAGGACAATACTTTGGTTTTGCATGGAGTAAATGAGTGACATCATTTTAGCCTGTCAGTTTGGTTGTAACCCTGTCTTCCTCATGCTGCAGAGCCATCAGCTCTCACAAAAGCTAGACATGTTTCTTCAAAAGGGTCTGACTAAAGAGTTACTTTCTAGAAGTGACTCTAGAATATGACTTCAGTGGAGAACATTTTGAAATAGTTCCACCCAGGGTCAGTGCACTACCTAAGAATGACAGACAGGAAAAACAGCTTGGGTATTTTGAATGAAAGTGAGCAAAAGATAAAATAATTAGACACTGCTCAGTAAAATGAAACTTAATAATTAATTAATTAATTAATTAAAAACAAAAAAGAAAGAAAAAAGAAAAAAGAAAACAGAATAGCTTTAGAGATTCAAATTATTGCCAGAGAAAGTGTGTGGAAAGAGCAACTTACAATGATCATGAAAACAGCCATAGCTAGCAGGTTGTTTTATTAAAAAAAAAAAAAAAATCTGAACATTTTAACAATAAAGACAAATTTTTCAGAGAGACTGGTTTTAATTTTTTATTTCCTTAAAAAGGNAAAGTGTGTGGAAAGAGCAACTTACAATGATCATGAAAACAGCCATAGCTAGCAGGTTGTTTTATTAAAAAAAAAAAAAAGTCTGAACATGTTAACAATAAAGACTAAATTTTCAGAGAGACTAGGTTTCAATTGTTATATTCCTGAAAAGTGTCTAAATATGTATGTGTCATATTCCTAATTTTTTTTTTTTTTTTTGAGTTTAAGAACAAAATCTTCTATCACTAAGCACCAGCGTTGTAAACTCACCCTGAGGTCTATGAATCAAAGTAGGATCTTTCAGTTTTATGTATCATTACCAGTTTTGCAGTAAGAATTTAGCTGAGAATTCTGTGTATGTGTAACCAAGAACTGTCCATTATGTTCAGCCCCAGGTACAAAATATTGGCCCTGCGAAAGCAATAGGGTGTTTGATAAAAATATACACAAAAAGGTCCAAGTCACCTGAATTTCTTTTGAAAGTGCAAACCAACAAACAGGAATTAAAAAAGAATAAAAAACAGATTTCTGCTGAATCCTCTCCTACTGTCAGGCAAATGTATTGATAAATTACCTAGAATTTCAAAACTGCATTGTTATCACAAAATTCAAAGCTAAACATAATTTATATCTACCAATTTACTGACTTATCCCATGGTGTTAACTACTGGCAAAAAATATATATATACATACATATATATATATATATATATATACACGCACAGAATTCCCGAGGGACCAGAATAGATTATTAATTTATATTTTATGTACTATAAATTGAGGGGCAGGAATGAGGTACCAAGAATAAAAATACTACATAGGTGAATAAGAGTGATAGTGATAAAAAAGTAAACATCAAACTGCTTGGACACCTCCTTTCTTCAGGATATATACTGTAGCATCTGCAGTTTTGCTACACCATATGCCCACAGGTATTGGCACCTTAGAAGGCAAATAAACATCTTATCTAAGTTCTATTGTGGATTAAGATTTATTAACAGTGTGTTCTTGCAGCTATGAAATATAATCTCTCAGCCTGAGGAAAAGCTACTTAATATAAAGAATTCTTAATACAGGGCAGTTAATATAATGGAATAATTCAGTGCGAAATACAATCATCACCTTACTCTTACACCAAACTGAAAAGCGCCTTCTAGCTTGGGCTGCTCTGTGGATTCCCTGATGTCTCTGCAGAGACATTCCTTTATGTGGTTCAGACCACTGTAGTCCAATCAGAGGAAGCTGGCAGAGAAAATGGCATACTGGGGTTCTGGTTCCTCCACCTTAGACTGGTCACTATCGTGCTAAACATGCAATATACTAAAATACTTCAGAAGACAGAGGACAAACTCCATACCTTGCTATATCCTACTTAATGGATATAGTCCAGTAGTCTTGTCTCTGGACAGAAACAGAACTCCCAGAATCATAACAATACTGGTTGTTAAACATACACATCACTTTATGTTTAAATGCCACAGAATTGGGGGTTATTGCTGTTATTATTTTATTATTATTATTATTTTATTTTTTATTGTTTTATTTTATTTTTTTTTAACTATATGTAAGGAATTATCTGCTGGGTAGTGCCAGTGAATACTGAACAACTAAAGCTAACAGTGCATAGCAGGAAGTGAAGATCGAGGCTGTTCCCCTTTCTGACAGCAGCAGGCTGGCTGTCAAATTCATCTGTACTGTGGGAATGGCCTAAAGCTTGTTTGAAAGTTTGTACCTCTGAAATCATAGAATCATAACTGGTTTGGGTTGGAAGGAATCTTTAAGGGACATCTATTTCCAACCCCCGTGCCATGGGCAGGGACACCTTCCACTAGATCAGGTTACTCAAATCCCCATCCAACCTGGTTTTGAACACTTCCAGTGATGAGTCATCCACAACTTCTCTGGACAACCTGTTCCTGTGCCTGTTAAAGAGAAAGTTTAATCTGGAAATGATTTATTAGAACAAGAATGAGGAGGTAATGCTTTTCAACATGCCTTGATCATGCTACTTTGTTAACAGGATGGTAGACTTAACTATGTAATACGGTGGTCTCTGGAAATGGAGGTCCTACCAAAAATTTTGTCCTGCTGAACAACATGTCCAGCATACAGCTAGACAAAAACATCATACGATGGGTGAGCAATTGGCTGATGGGCAGAGCTCAAAAGGTTGTGGTAAATGGGGCCACATCAGGCTGGCGGATGGTCACTAGTGGGGTCCCTCAAGGCTCCATTTTAGGGCCAGTCCTCTTCAATGTTTTTATAAACGACTTGGATGTTGGACTAGAAGGAGTTTTGAGCAAATTTGCCGATGACACCAAACTGGGAGGAGTTGTAGACTCGGCTGAGGGTGGAAAGGCCTTGCAGAGAGATCTGGACAGATTGGAGAGCTGGGCAATCACCAACCGCATGAAGTTTAATAAGAGCAAGTGCCGCGTCCTGCACCTGGGACGGGGCAACCCTGGCTATACGTACAGACTGGGCAATGAGACGCTGGAGAGCAGCCCCGCAGAGAGGGATCTGGGGGTTGTGGTTGACAGCAAGTTGAATATGAGCCAGCAGTGTGCCCTGGCAGCCAGGAGGGCCAACCGTATCCTGGGGTGCATCAAGCACGGCATTGCTAGCCGGTCGAGGGAAGTGATTGTCCCGCTCTACTCTGCGCTGGTGCGGCCTCACCTTGAGTACTGTGTGCAGTTCTGGGCACCACAGTACAAAAAGGATGTAAAACTGCTGGAGAGTGTCCAGAGGAGGGCGACGAAGATGGTGAAGGGCCTAGAGGGGAAGACGTATGAGGAGCGGCTGAGGTCACTTGGCCTGTTCAGCCTGGAGAAGAGGAGGCTGAGGGGAGACCTCATCGCAGTCTACAACTTCCTTGCGAGGGGGAGTGGAGGGCCAGGCGCCAACCTATTCTCCTTTATCACCAGTGATAGAACCCGTGGCAATGGTGTCAAGCTGAGGCAGGGGAGGTTTAGGCTAGACATCAGGAAGAGGTTCTTCACTGAGAGGGTGGTTGCACACTGGAACAGGCTCCCCAGTGAAGTAGTCACTGCACCAAGCCTGTCTGAATTTAAGAGGCGTTTGGACTGTGCACTTAGTCACATGGTCTAAAATTTTGGGTAGACCTGTGCAGTGCCAGGAGTTGGACTCGATGATCCTTATGGGTCCCTTCCAACTCAGGATATTCTATGATTCTATGAAATTAACATAGCCAAGACTATTTCCCTCTTTGCTAGAAGGCTACTTGGATATGAGGAAGTGAAGTTTCCTAATACTGAATTGTTGAAATACACTTTCTTTTCCACTTGTCAAACTGAAGTGTATTCTTGGTTAACATGTTAATTGTTTCAGTCCAGTGTATCTGCCTATACCTTATTTTTTGCATAATTCAAGCCTGTGAATTGTATTAGCTTAATAGATGATTAAAAGCAGTAATGTTCTGGTATGTAGAGCCCAATTCCCACTTACAGACCTCATCCTACTTCTCCTTAAACTTGCTGATTTTTTTTTACTTCAATATTTTAGCCATGTATTTATTTGTCTTTATTCTTTATACAAGGATTGTTCAGAAAAGACAGCACAACAAGGTTTTGAACCAAATAGAGATATCTCCCTCCTTCCCCGTTAATTTTTTCAAGAAACTGAACTGACATGCTAGAAAAAGATCAGTGATGCAAAGATTGCATTCTGTTGTTTTATTTTTGTTTTGTTTTGTTTTGTTTCTAGTATGTCTGTCCCAGAAGTGTTCCCATTACCTTATGAGACTAGGGAGGACAATAAAAATTTAAAACAATAGACATTACCACTTTTGATCAGTCACAAATATTACAGAAATAACACTTGTCAGTGAAGTCATCCTCACAGATATGCAAAGTATTCTCCATTTAGATTTCATTGAATTTTATTCTGAAATCTCATGAGCATGAACCTGGTAGTCCTTTCTATAATTATTTTGATCAGATTTTTCTTTTTTTTTTCTTGAGCAAAACCAGCAATACTGTATTACACAAAGCTTTCAGATAGTTGTGGGACCACCCCTTTTATGCTCTTTTTTTTTCATTTTCTAACCCCAACTCTGGATGTATTCTTTGTTTAAATGTGCATTACAGAAGTGTCAAAAGCTGAAACTCACTACAGGAGACTGATTTTGCAGATAGCAGCTAAAAGAGCTACTTAGTAAAATTGAAAAAGACTTCCATGTGGTTACACAGGAAATGAAATCTACATATTAAGACATTCTTTCATGCAGAACAATTGACATAAATTTCACTTTTTTGTACCTTATTGTTTGTATTAAAGACATTAAAGGACAGCCAAAATCAGAATTCAGTAAAGTTTCCTCTGTCCCACCATGTTAATATCTGTGCTTGACAAAATGTATTTATTTCTCCTCACCTTAATTCCAGCTATAATCCTCTCTCTAATAGAACAGAAATTAAAACACAGAAAGACTGATTCTAATGAGGAATTTAGCCTTAAGTTATAGGCATCTGACCTCTGCGGAGAAAAATGAAATCTTGAAACGATTGTTTATACTCTTTATGCGGTATGTAAGAAGAGCATGCAGTTTTAAGTGACAATTGACAAATCACAAACCTTTAAACAGAGAGTTGTTTAAAACTAATTAGTTCTATAAGAAAACAAACAAACAAACAAAACACACACAAACACACAATAAGCATGAGAATCAGCCTGAAATCTGATTGGTCTGTAGGTGGCTTATTGCCTGCAGCACTGACTTTGATGCCTTTGTCTGTTTGGAGTTTGCAGTGTACAAAATTCCTTAATAGCTTTGTTATTCAATATGCTTTTTCCATTATTTAAGTACTAAGGGTAGACAAGTTCCTGAATCTTTTATGATATAAGAAATTAACAGTGAGGATTATTCTTCATTCCAGTGTGAAGTCCTAAATAAAAGTTTTTGAAAGCTTCATTTCTGTGACCCTTGGCCTTGCTTCATTAAAGTTCCATAATATTATGCAAAAAGTAAGTTATTCTTAGTAAAAGTTTGGTCCAGTCATAACAATACATAGGAACATTTTTTTTTTCACGGTAATTAATCAGGCTCCATGGTGACCTATTTGTTTTTTAATTCTGTGAAGCATTTTTTGTGAGGGGAAAAAAAAATCCCAGTAGAGTTAGAATAAACAGTTCTATATTATTTTACAAGTTGATGATAAAAAAGAATTACATGTCTATTTAAATCTTAAAGTACAATAAACTTGGTTTATAGGAGAGTTCAGCTTGGCAGGCACCTTTGTTATTAGTCTTTATGCACTTGTAAAAAGTATTTCAAATGGTCTAACAAATTTATGGAAAAGTTTTGCTTGGTGTAATATCATTTTCCACTTGTAAAGAGGATGATTAACTTGTGGGGGAAGTAAAGTAGAAAATGTTAAAAATAATTATTTGATCCAGAGCACAGGCAATACCCTTTGTGCTTGATTGGATTCCTTCTTGGTGAAAACATTGTAATGTCCCAGGGCAGGGTGCAGGCATCTTCTCTGATCACAGCTTAACAGCCGACTCAGATACAAGGATTTGGGAGAAATCTTCCTGAGTCTGGTTAATGGCCTAGGAATTCATAAAGCAGTTCCTTCTGTTTATGGAAATGTGTGAGAAAAATGCTTTCTTAAACAAGCAAATAAACTAGCAAGCAAAAATAGTGTTAGGCTGACCTAGCTTAAGAATGTGTGAATATCACAGGTTGTACAAATGCAAGATACAAGTACAAATACAGATACAAAAGCATCCTTATATGCTCAAGTATTCTTTTAAAAAACTCAGAGAGAATGTTTGGAAAAGGCTACCTACTTAAGAGAAAAAAAAAAAAAAGAAAAAAAAAGAAAAGAAAAAAATCTAAAAGTACAAAGGGAATGGTTTCTTATGGCTTAACTTCCCATAAGTCAGTCAGTAGGACCACATGCCAGAGTGATGTTTTCATACAGTGTTGGGCACAGATGTTATACGTATATGTCTGTGTGTGAGTACATGTCTATATAATAAAATATGGGGGGGTTGTTTTTACTATATCTATTCTTCCCTCTCTGTTGATCTGCAACCATTTTTGAAAAAAAAATATCTTGCTCAATGAAGGGTCAAATAGTAAACTCCTGCATGAATAACTGTAAAGGAAACTCAAAACATTTTGTGAGACAGAAGCTGTAAACTGAACCAGAAAGAAAACACATTTAGAATGAATATCTAAAAGGAATTTTATGCATAGCTATTGTAAAAATAAGATAATTAATTGTATTGGGTTTACATGGCAAGGTTTTGGTTGTAGGGGGACTGCAGGGGTGGCCTCTGTGAAAAGAGTCCACGTGCCTCATGTTAGATAAGAGCCAGTTTCAGATAGCTCCAAAAGGGACCTGCTACTGACCAAAGATGAGCCGCTGATTGCAAAAAAGATGAGTGATGCTGATTGCACCTCTGTGAGAGCAGATTTAAGAAAGGGAAAACATGCTGCTCCACAGCAGCTGGGGGAGAGGAGTGAGAAAATGGAGAGAGAAACAGCCCTGCAGACCTGCAGAAGGTCAGTGCAGAAGGAGGGCAGGAGGGGCTCCAGGAGCCGCAGCAGAAGTTCCCCTGTGGCCCGTGGAGAGGCCCATGGTGGAGCAGGCCGTCCCCCTGCAGCCCATGGGTACCACACGGAGCAGATCTCCATGCTGCAGCCCGTGGAGGAGCCCCCATGGAGCAGGTGGATGTGGCCTGAAGGAGGCTGCAGGCCATGGAAAGCTCACACAGGAGCAGACTCTGGGCCAGACCTGCAGCCCGTGGAGGGGAGCCCACAGTGTAGCAGGAGGTCTGGCAGGAGCTGCAGCCCATGGGGGACTGATGCTGGAGCAGTCTATTCCTGAAGGACTGCACCCCCTGGTAGGGGTTCATATTGGAGCAGTTTTTGAAGACATCGCAGTCTGTGAGAAGCCCATGTTGGATCATTTTGGGAAGTCCTGCATCCTGTAGGAGGGACCCCACACTGGAGCAGGGGAGGAGAATGAGGAAGAAGGAGCAGCACGAAGTGTTATGGAATGACCGTATCCCCTATTCCCCATTCCATTGCACTGCTTGAGGGGAGGAGGTAGAAGACGGTAAATGAGGGGGGAAGGTGTTTTTAGTTCGCTTTTAGTTCTCACTTCTGTAGTCTGCTATCAACTGGCAATAAATTACAATAAGCTTCCCCAAACTGAGTTTGTTTTACCTGTGAAAGTAATCAGTGAGTGATCTCCTTTTCCTCATCTCAACTCATGAGCTTTTTTCATCATATTTTCACCCCTGTTCTGTTGAGGAGAGGGAGTGAAATAAAAGAATGAGAAATAAAAATAAAGATGTATTTTTTTTTTTCCATTCCTATATTGGTTGTCACACTAGTGGATATTTCAGAATTTCAAGCAGCTTTCACTTTCAGTGAAACCAAATATCAAAAAAAAAAAAAAAAATAAGACAAATACAAAACTTGATGACACAGTGTCCTCTGAAGGCAAAAAAAAATCTTGATTTTTAAGCTCTCAGTTGAAGTTGGCATAGATATACTTAAAAATATTGATGTGTGATGAAACATAGAGTGCAAACATGTTTGACTACTTTTCAAATGAATTTGGGTACATTAGTGTTAAATTTAATTTTAATAACCTTTGTCACTGCAGCCACTGTTAGACAGATAGCTCCAGAAGGTGATCTAGGATATACAATACTTTTCACTTCCACTGATTATAGAATCCTGGAGCCTCAGTCTAGGCACGAATGTTACATCTAGTGCAACCACCGTCAGATGCTTCAAGCAATGAATCAAGAAACTGTGTATCTGTTGAAAATAAACACACCTTTTCTGCAAAGCATGAATTCTTCAAACATAAATCTAAACTTGCATAAGCACTTTTTTTGCAAGAATACCATCAAGGTCACAGAACAAGAGCATTTAGTGGTGAATTCTCAGGTAAATAGATAAAGAATATAATTTTTATTTTTTATTTTTATTTTTTAATTTTGATTTCATGAAACGCTGTTAGAAAAAAAAGATGACTCAGTCATTTAAAAAAAAAGTAAAATAGTTGACTATTTAAATAATGACATTGGAAACTTAATCTGTATACAAGGAAAAGTACTCACCTTTTCACTTTTAAAATAACTTTAAAATATATATATATCCTTTTTTTTCCCCTTAATATAATAAGGTATATAGATGCCTACATCTGATTTTTCTTTTTCCTTTCTCCTTTCCTTTCCTTTCCTTTCCTTTCCTTTCCTTTCCTTTCCTTTCCTTTCCTTTCCTTTCCTTTCCTTTCCTTTCCTCTCTCTTTAACAGCTTAGTATCTCTAAGTTACCTTATAGTTTTTGGTAGATAATTAAAAAGGTAACATTCTGTATTCCAAAATACAGACATTTGCATAACTGATTTATTGAAACATGCTGAAGCAATTGGCATTGTAAAATATCATGAGTGCTGAAAGTGCTGTTTTCATTAATCACTATAAATGGTTCTGACATTTTTTAAGGGCCAATTTTATGTGGAAATTATTCAAACCCTTTGGGTATAATGATTTGTTATTTAAAATCTCTTAACATGGATTGGTGATACTACTTCAATTTGTTTCAAGAGAGAATTATATAGCCTTTTGGAGGAGAAAGAAATTCTTAAATAAAGCATTTTTTTGAATTTAGATATTTTTATTTGCATTAGTTACTAGTAAATAAAATTACAGTTATGTGGGTTTTTTTTTCATGTAAAAGTACAATTTTATGGCACAGATGAGAAAAGGATAAACCTTTCATTTCTAACATTTATTTTAATAACTTTTTAACAAGTAATGGATTTTAACAAGCCTGAGATGTTTCTTGTTCTTGTAAAAGGAAGAGAATTTTTATGCACCACATCACAGACCTTTACCTTGAAAATTTCAAAGACTCATACACTAAGATTTTTTAACGTAACTTAATCTCTCTCACACAAAACAAATCTATACATTTCAGTTTTTATTGCTGGAAATAATGAGCTCATACAAATTAATTGTCTCTTTTATTAATCATTAAGAATTTTTTTTTTTTTTCTGGAAAGATAAAGGTAACTACATGTCAAACGTGCAAAATGTCCTCGTTCTTCCTACTGAAACTGCATATTCTTTCAATCATTTCTACCCATATGACTTCATGAATTTGCCCGCTGAAAAAGTCTAAAATGTGCATTCACTGAGATATTTTCCTCAGAGGCTCGTAAGCATGAAAGATCTGATCTTGTTTTATCATCTGGAAGAATCAGTTTACATGGCCTCATAGGGTTAATAAGCACAAGGATTTTTTAAGATAAAGATGATAATTTTACTCTGCCATGTTGCTTGCTACTTTCCTTACAGCACAGAGTGGCAAGTATTAGCTGTCTACTGCATTTTTCACTTCTGAGTGACTTTTCTTCCTCAGGCTTCCAACATGAGGGGCTGGGAATAAAGAATATCACTGAAAGTAAGTGAGGAGAAAGAGAGAGAGAGAGAGAAATGGCTTTTAAGAATTGGTTCATGGGCCATATTCGCACTAAATGAATGGTGATGCTTGCCTTGACAATCTGACCTTCATTTACTTTCTCATAGTTTTCTATCTATTGTTCAGATATCCAACAGCATGTTGGCTTGCTTCTGCAAGGTCCTATTCTCCTCTTCCTTAAGTTCCTGCTATGATAAAATCCATTGTTCTGTTGCAGCCATGTGACTCCAGGCTGCCTGTGTATAATAAGTGAAAAAGGCAGACAATGTGAATTAATTATTTTGCACACACACAAAAAAATACCTTTGGCAACAACATATCAAGATCAAGCTTTGATGAAAATCAATGGGTGAGAAAAGTTTCTTTCTTTTTTTTTTTTTTTTCAATTATTAGATGATTTTCTCCTGTTGTAGCTGTTCTCTTGCACAATCCAAGATTATCCACACTTCAGACTGTTTGTGAATCTGTTACCTTCTCATGTGAGTGCTCATTATTAGAAGAGAAAACTGAAGTGTAAAGGTTGTACTTCATTGTCTGGCTGAACAGAAAAAATATGTTTTCCTCATCTATTAAAGATTGTTATGTTTTAGATTAAAGCAGTCATTTGTAGCTATATTTAATAGCTGAGGCATGAATCAAAAAAAAAAAATGATTGTGTTTGAAGGCACAGTAACATGATTATGAATACTTAGTAATAGCAGGTTTACCATAAAATCTTTAAGAAAAAGGAGAGTAAGTAGTATTGACAGCTCCTTCCAAGGTCTGCCTCTCCTACTGGCTACTGACTGAAGCTGACACACCACCTGTTAGTTTCAGTAATCCTCTGCTCTCCAGCCATTTGACGCAACCATTTTTGGTAACTCAAGATGGAGCACATGACTGATCAGAATGGGCTGCCACAGAATATTTCTAGAAATTAGACTTGCCAGACTTGCCTAACAGCACAATTTTATTGAACTCTCTTTATTTTTTTTTTGTTTGTTTTTTGTTTGTGGTGATTTCTACTTTGCCCTTAAGTGAAGTATGTACAAGAGTTCCAGTCACTATTTGTGTTCGGTTCATGCTGTGCGTCTTTAAAAGATATACGTAGACATTTAGGAGCTTATATATATTCTTCTTCAGAACGTCAATTGTCTTTCAGTAAGCATACAATTTCACTAGTACTTTGTTGAACAACAGAAATCTTTAGTATCCAACTGTTTATCTATCATAGTATAGAGCAGATCACATTTCAACACAATTGTAATATTTAGATTTCATATTTTTATGTTTGTATAGATTAAATTATAATGGTGTAATATTTGATTTGTAACAACGTCTTTTAGTTTGATTTCCCTTAACCTAAGGAAATTAGGTATATGTGATTATTCTGTTCCTGTTTAGATGCATGCAACACTGTCTGCCTTGCTTCATCTCAATAACTTTTGAACTCACCTACCAATCTCGATCAGAACTGCTAGAAAGATCAAGATGTCACACAGCTCAAGATAATCTAGATGTCATAGATATCACAGAGATCAAGATGTGCTTCAAGTTTCTGAAGATAGCCAGCCAAATAAGAAAAACTTACTGAATTCATATAGGATGACTTCAGTGAATGTTTAAACTTCACTGGACTCTTGAGAAACAAGTTTTTAACTTGAATTGCACCAGATACTGATGTATCCAACCACGTGACAAAAAGCCATAGAAACAAACAAACAAACAAACAAACAAAAAACAGACTTTTCAGTTCCAGTGTGTCAAAAGTTGCTTGTATAAAAATTATCTGTAAGACAGTACTTTCAACATTCACCTTACGTTATGTTTGAGAAAATGCTGCAAAAACATAACTAGTTAAACTAGTTTAAGCATAACTAGCATAACTAATTTTCTCAGTTTTGCTGTATTATTTTGCCCAAACTTTTATCTTAGGAACCCTGGCTTTAACCTTCATAATTATTTTGTCCTGACTTCTGCAGAATTATTACCTTGTATTTGTGACAAATTACAATTATACAAGGAGCTGATCCAATAAAGAATAAAGAAATCGCATTCATAAATGATAAAGTGTTTTTTTAAGTGAAGACCCAGGATAACTTTGAAAGGCCTTTTTAACCCATACAATCAGACAGAAGAAACCCTGAGTCCAAAATCTGTATTGTAAGTGATTTGCTGGAGACAGCCAAGTCAGGGAATGGTGACTGACTTTGAACAAAGCAAGTGCTCTTGAACATGCAAACTGAGGTGGATCCTGGAGGGATTTAGGAAGATACACCTTTGGAAATGAAAAGTTAGTATCTATTTGACAATGAAGCTGACATTTGCCACAAGGGTCAGACAAAGGAGATTGTCTTCATGTTTGTTATTTGTATTTTACCTTCTAAATGCATTTTAGATATTAAAATATGAATGTATTTTCCTCTCTAATTATCTATCTTTTAAAGTTTGGCATAAGAGAAGCATAACCTGATGCATGATATGCCAACTGTTTCTTAAGTTTGAACGCCATGCTTTGCCTGTTTAAAATATATTTTGTTTCTTGCAGGTACCCAAAAAGGTGGGGGAATCATTCATATGTAAAAACAGGTATCTTAACATGAAGAAATTTGGAAAGCTGTCAACCTGCCTTATAGTGCCTATATAAAAGTGTTCCATACTAATAAGGTGTGTTACTATTACGTTGGATCTCACAGGATCACAGAATCACAGAATCCTCCAGGTTGGAAGAGACCTTCCAGATCACCTAGTCCAACCTATGACCTAACACTGGCAAGCTCTCCACTAGACCATGTCTCTAAGTTCTACATCCAAACGTCTTTTAAATACATCCAGGGATGGTGACTCGACCACTTCCCTGGGCGATCTCACAACTGGAAAAGCCACAAAATCAGGAAAGGGTCTTGATTACAAGGTGGTAAACAACCTTGGTCATAATGTGGTGAAAAGAAAATAAAAAAATATCGAAGATAAAAGAAATCATACTTTATATATATATTCCCAGAAGGGTTAGCATTATCTTCAGGTTTTACTTAAAACTACTATTTCTGTTTTGTGCATTAAATTGCTCCAGAGACCCATCTGGAAAATAACCCTATTTGCAAGTAACAATCAAATTTCACTTTGAAATTTTCTCTTTCAAGAAAGGTCTCTAAACAAAATATATCTTTTCCTACTTAGATATTCTCTTTGTGCAACTACAGGTGTGTCCCTTCTAACTTTTAGCCTCCTGTGGAAAGTATCTTATAGTTTTACAAACCCTGAGAAAACTTCTTACGAAATGTAGTTGCTCAAAAGTACACTGTTATTAAATAGTATTAAAAGCAGATGTTTTGATGCAATTGATTAGGAAATAACAATTAGATCACCCTCAGTAGGGTTCATGTCAGTTAACACATCAACAGTGTGGTTTACTTCTGAACCATAAAATCTTTGAGTCAATACAGGGAAAGAACAGTTTTAAGGCATGATTAATTTCATTTATTTTAGCTATGTACATTAGGAAAGGCATAGCACCTTAAAGATATTTTGCCCCCTCCAACAACAAATACAGATTTGTCTACTGACCTCAGTTGTATATTGTAAATGTCTACATTTGGTCAAACAAATTTCTTTCTCGCTAAAGGTCTCATTCATAGATAAGTCTGGACAGGTAAGTGGATTATTCCATGCAACTAAAGGAGAAAAGAGAAAGCAAATGAGATCACTGTCCATGCCTAACCGTCTCAAGCAGTTTTAGGTGCAAGCATAGCATTGCTATAGTGATTTTGTGGTTATGAACACTACTCCCTGCAGAAAGTAGAAAGGTAATACTGCAATGGTGTTTGTGTCATGGAGTACTGTTTCATACACTTGGTTTCTGATACTTTGCCATCTCTCAGAACACTTATTGCAGAGTGCTATAATCACAAGTGGTTTTCCTTCTCATGGAGAGGGTGGGAAAAGGACTGACAATATCCAGATCATGTCCTGGTATGGAGCCAGGACATGGCTGCAACATGCATCTTGAGCTAGGAACTCAGAACAGTTTCTAGACCCAGTTACATACGTGCAGTCTGTTAAAATAAGAGCTACTTTGCAAAGCAAAATATTCTGGTTTGACCTTATTTGAAACATTTCCTATTTGCTTATATGAAATTAAATATCATCAGACTGGGGCCCCAGCAGAGACATGGACCTATTAGAACGAGTCCAAAGGAGGGCTACAAGGATGATCAAACAGCTGGAACACCTCTCCCATGAATACAGGCTGAGGGATTTGGGGTTTTTCAGCCTGGAGAAGAGAAGGCTCTGAGGAGTGTAATGATAGGACAAAGGGTAATGGTTTTAAACTAAAAGCAAGTAGATTTAGATTAGATATAGGAAGAAATTCTTTATTCAGAGGGTGGTGAGGCACTGGAACAGGTTGTCCAGAGAAGTTGTCGATGCCCCATCCCTGGAAGTTTTGAAGGCCAGGTTGGATGGGGCTTTGAGCAACCTGGTCTAGCGGAAGGTGTCCCTGCCCATGACAGGGGGGTTGGAATTAGGTGATCTTTAAGGTCCCTTCCAACCCAAACCTTTCTGTGATTCTATGATTCTATGATTTGAGACATATGTTTTCACTGTTTTCTGTTCCATGAACAAGGATTAAAAAAAAAAAAAAAAGATTAAAAAAAAAGATTAAAAAAAAAAGATTAAAAATTGTTCTGTATTTGCTTTCTTTTGAATTTATATGTGAGCTCTGTTTTCTTTAATTTTGCAGCATATTTTTGCAATGAGGATATCATTAAGTTTAAAATTAAGAGAGAGAAAACAGAGAGACAAAAAGGTGGAGAAATATATTATTTATAGATGTGCTTCAAAAATATCTGGCTACTGTACAGTAGCTGGCAAATAAAAAGCCACATAACTTTTTGCCAAAATGTGTATGCCATATGGTTGTCAAAGACAAACCATCTGCAGTAGATGTTTTTTGGGTAGGTAACCTTTTGTTTCCTGAATGACCAGTTTTATTTTATCCAGAATAAAGAAGTCTGTATAAAACAAATAATGTTACAATGAAGAGAGAACAGCTTTCCAATTCTGTTAAACATAGTAAGAAACAATTATATGACAAAAAGGAAAGGGAAAGGGAAAGGGAAAGGGAAAGGGAAAGGGAAAGGGAAAGGGAAAGGGAAAGGGAAAGGGAAGG